>LUCH01000767.1:45176-131411 GCA_013368495.1 Paragonimus heterotremus
TTCTAGGATATTCCACGTCACTGTTGAGGTGAGCGGCGGCCCGAGCCACAGTACCTTTTGGTCAGGCTCATGGCTGTTATGATGATGATGATGAGTTTTAGCGAAGACGTAATTTTAAAGTTTGTATGTCCAGTTTCTTGGTTTAGTATCTACGTCTACTGAGAATCAGGCATTCTTAAAAGCTGACTTCGTTGTTATGTTCTACCAGTGAGTTTATATCTTGATTCAGCAAGGGACGGTGTTGACTAGGGGTAACATTCAGTCCCTAAAACGTTTACAAATCTCGTAGTGTCCTAATTGCAGTTGAATGTTCTGGTGCGATTATTATGAACAGGACTGATTATTAATTTGTGCAATTCCAGTAGTTAGCAGAACAACTTGAAACCGTTCGCCGGCAACTGTGTCCACACAGCCTACGAAAAACGGTCGCTTTTGTTAATAACGTAGAGAATGTTAATACGCATAGTCAGTACATGTGTTCGCTAAACGTCTGCTCGCTATTCGCAAATGTCCCTCTGCTTGAGACTGTCAATTTCATTCGGGAACATATCGACCAACCGAACACTCCGTTCAGCATACCAACACCTATGTTGAAAGAACTGTTCCTACGATGTACTCACAACGTTCAGTTTAAATTTAACAAAGAACTCTATCGTCAGATTGATGTGGTCGCTACGGGGTCCCCATTTGGCCCACTTCTAGCGGATATCTTCATGGGCGAGCTTGAACGTCAACAACTGAGCCAGTCCACTAGCAATTTGTGCTTCTGCCGACGATACGTAGGCGATATCTTCGTTCTACTGAAGTCTTAGCATGACCTCTCTGGTGTCGTCGACTCATTCAACCACGCACACCACGTCACGTTTACTTCTGAAATGGAATCAGAAAACTCGTTTCATTTTCAAAGTGTGAAATTGAATAGGTGCCTAGATGGTAGTTTACAACACTCCGTTTATCATAGAGCGAATTGGACTGGGCAGTATACACATTTCAATAGTTTCGTGCTTTTAAAGCAAAAACGAAATCTCGTTCATTACCTGACTAGTAGAGCAATGAAAGTTTGCTCTGCAGACACAATAGACCAGGAACTGGAGACAGTCGCCGACATGTTGCGGGAAAACGGCTACCCGGATCGTTTCATAACCCGGTACGTGACCGTGTCTAAGCCACGCAGTCAGATTACCACGGTGGAAAAAAGGCTATTTTCATCCGCCTCACTTTTAAGAGTGGTATTGCAACGGAGACACTAAACAGTCGACTTTATCAGACTCTCAGCGGCACATTTCCCTCGGCAACGCTGCGCAGTTGGTTCAACACATCCCCCTGCTGACTTTGAGCTTGAAAGACCAACTCCTTGTCCTCGACCAATCCATGGTTGTATATTCATTTTCCTGCTGTAGTACAGCAGAATATGTAGGTCGCAAGACGAGGCGTTTGTCACAACGGATCAAAGAATACCATCCAGCGTGGTTCGGGACAGGTTCAACCAAATCCATCAACTGTGCAGTCGTCGCACATCTGGCAGATTCTGATCACCGGGTTGATCCCACTCAGGCGTTCCGTATTGTTAACAAAGTCCCGATAAACCACCCAAATTGGTCAGACAACGGATGTTGGCTACTGCTGAATCGATCGCCATTCGATTACGCAATCCGATTTTATGTTCACACACAAAATTCGTGCGAGTTCTGCAGTTGCCGTGGCCAAAGGTCACACCATCAGTCTGCATGCCCACCGAAACTCCAACCGATAACTTTGTGATGTAAAGGTAGGCGGAACTCCAAACCACCCACCGTTAACACTGGCGACTTGCTCTTTGAGCGACTGACCTATAGAGGTTTGGATATTTTGCAACGTTCTGCTTGATCCAACAACGTTCTGCTAAACCTCTTTGTCTTGTGTACACTGTGTTTTTGGTTTCGCTGAACCTATATAGTTGTATTGATCTGATGATGAATTATCGAAAACTATTGTTCGTCACATCTACCCTTCTATGATTATTAATGAATAGATGAATATCGTGCTTACAGACCATCCAAAGTTTGACCCCCGGTCCCATAACAGACAGCATTCATTTAGTGAACAAACAAACTTGTCGTGAACTGCTGATACACGGAACTTTTTGGCGATAAAGGATGTAAGCTTTTAAAACCTATCGGTTCTAGCACGCCACAGTTTTACGGCTTACTTGAAACTCACAACCATGATATTCCCCCTTATCCCATCCTGCCAATGTCTAAGTCTCATCTCCGCAAACTGGCCTTGGTGGTTAACTAGAGTGTTGCAACCCGTCAAAAAAAGCACCAAGTGCGAACAGTGCATAATATGTCACCTAACCCATTGGAAAGCTACTGACAATAAATCTCGGCAATGAACATGTGTTCCATGGATGTGTAGTCATTTTTCAACAACGTTCCTCTGTAAGACACAGCGCATTTTCTTTTACTTTATCTCAAGTCACAACATACCTTTACCTGTGCCAGTAAATCACTTAAACCAGTTAATTAATTATTGTGTACCCACAGAATAAGATTCTATTTTCATGATGCAGCTTATTAACAGCTCGATGCTATTGCCATGACTTTATTATGGCTGACCTTTTCATGGGTGTGGGGAATGTGCTAGTTTTTTAAACGTCACCAGTTGTTACATGAGATAGGTTGATGCTATTTTACTCATCGTTTTCGAACCTGATCGGATCAGTCAAAATATGGAAATCATTAATAATTCACACAAAAAACTGAGCGTGATCTGCAAGATGGAGAGAAACAATTCACTGGCGTTTCGCGACGTACTGCTCGCAAGTCTCTCACAGGATTTAATTAGACATTCTGTTTATCAAAAACCAAAGTGGACGGTACAATTCTTTACATTTTGCAAGCTTTCAGTTCACACGGCACAAAAAGACGTTAAAACACCGGTTTGTCCAACCAACTATAGTTACACACATGAGACTGCATGGAGCACAATTATTTCTGCAGGAGAATGGACACCCGTTAAAATTTATTCAGAGTCACATCGAAACATCTCTTTCAACATTGGACACGCGTGTCACATCAAAATGTCTGTATGGATCAAGGTGCTATACAGAAGTACTGTGTTCTCCGAGCAGACAAGCGGGGAACTGAACACAACAACTTACTACACTGCCTTTCTGCGATTACCAACCACCACGCAGCCGATGTTGCCAGCCATGATAGTTATGCCAATCCTCAACAGTTCTCTGTAGTAATTAATTCAAGTGTGAGTGTGATGCTTGCTATCTAGAGAGAACTGAAAGGAATTAAACCACTCGAATGAAAGAACAAACAGACTTCGGAGCAACAAACGGAAGCCTTACCTCAGGACCGGTTGTAACTACGGTAGGGACCGTTCTAAGTGCTTCACAGTTCTTGAACGTAATTGGTAGAAGACCTGTTGATTGTGCGTCTGAAGCTGAATCTGTGTTCCAGAGCAACTTATAATGACGTTGATGTTACCTTGGGTTTGTTCGTCTTTACTCATACGATCCGTTGCTTCAATTCTCTTCGTTCTTTCGACTCAAAATTATTCATTTTTTGTTATACATTGCAGTTTGTGCGAGTTTTATTGATTGAAATGGGGGAAACCATTTTGTCCCCCATTGTTACGCTTTTTATATATCTTAAGGGAACTAATCCTTTCATGCTACTTAAATGATGCTTCTCTCTTCACGAGCCGATTTTTTGCTGTTTTTTGGAGTAAATGATGTCTTAGCCGACAACTCATTTGGAATTTCTTGATCGCTTAATTCACTGGTCCGAAACGCTTTTTGATAGGCAACTTGCAACAGTCAACATCGTACCTGTTGAGTAACCCTCTGTGAAATCAAATCCAAGACCGCGCAATGTTGGTCGTCGTGTATGATCATAATGATCAATGCATATTGTCAACTGACCGCCAGATTGCATGCTCATTTGCTTGAAGTTGAGTCTGTTCGAATCAGTAATCGGCTTTAGCCACCATTACCCTACCCTCTTTCGAAACGCTGCTCCTAATTACTAATGGTCTATCCGGATCTTCCCTTCGATAAACTTTTGTTCTAGAATATTCCACGTCACTGTTGCTGTGGACGGTAGCTCGAGTCACGCCGTCATTTGGTCAGATGCAAGACTGTTCAGGAGTCAGTGAATGAATAATACATTGTATTGTAACAGGCGCTTTATGTTCATAGTTGACAGTGTTAGTTCAACATACCATATCGGCTTAATAACGCAAAGCTGAATGTCATGCGGAAAGAATATTAAACCCATTTTAAGCATCTCTCCTTCATTTTCCTCCTGTACATTTTCCTAATATCACCCTGTTGCGTCACCACAATGCCCCCAAGTAGTAAGACGTTCTATTTTGGGAATCACTGCGTTAGACAGTGTGCGCGTTTATGCGTGCCATACGCGTCAAGTTAAAGGAAATGATTCTAGCGTTAACCGCTAATTTTTAGTAAAAACAAAATGCCAATGTTTAGATACAAACAGTGCTTCCCGTTATGACTGGACTGTCTCAGACGGACATTTCAAAATGGTCACTTTGCCATATGTAACTTTTTATCTATACCGTCCTCCGATTTTCACTTGTTAACACAGCACTACTTATGTTTTGTGTCAGAGCTTCCATCTCCTAGATTCTTTGTTTTCAGCAGTTGTGTTTTCTGATGCTATCAACGTTGTTTATGGTGCGGCAACAGATATTATCACTTAAAAAGAGTGGAGTACATCAAAGATTGTTGACACTAATGTGAGGTTCATTTTAAAAAGAGTTTTTGAAGTACATGTGTTTCACAAAAAGAACAGTAACGAGTCGGACGTGGTCACAACTGTGTGATTGATTTAGCATATTGACCGCACGCTAAGTAAACTAGTTTAAACAGGCTTGTTCTGGCAACAGAAGTTATACGCTTCATTGTATTGGCCTGTCTGTGTATCATACACACACCTCAGAAAAGTATACTTGTCCGCTCAAAGATAACCGAGGCTGTGAAGTTGTTGCTCTCGACAAACTTTATTTGTTTTTATCCGCTGCGTACTGTTACGCTTTATTACAGGTAGATTTCTTTGGAAGATAAACGTGACACTTTAACTGTAGCCCGTCTTTGCTCTGTATTGATCGGCCACGATAATGGCCGGGGATATTAACAGTGTTTTGTCAAATAAAACTTATGAACTCCTCATTGGCTTCCTATAACGCGATTATCATGAAAAACAGTCATCTTCAAATAAATTAATGTTAGTCTTCACTAATCCGTTCGATGAAAATTAAAGCAAGAGAAGCACAGCTGTCCAATTTTGTGTTAAATATAGCTGAAAAAGCAAGTGTTTGTCATGTCGTCGAGTTTGCCAAAAGAAATCATAATGCAGAGTTGCTTCCTTTTGAACTTGTATTATTGTTTATGGATTTTCCTTCGATTTTGAAATAAAGGTATAATATCGAGTTGTTAACATGTGCAATTACAACATCCCAGTGGTAATCTGATCAGACGGAATTTTATACGTTTTCAGACTGTTTGCTATGAATAAGAATGACATAACTAACTCTGTTGAGGCGTTTCAGACCTAGTTGATATTAGTAGTGTTCGAAAGTGTATTTGCAATCAGTTATTACTTTCCACTAGTTATTCTCATCACAAAGAGAGAACTGTCAATTCTATCGTTTGTAGTCCGTAAAACACGGTATCTGATTAACTAAATTAACCAACCTATGTACCTCCCTTTCATACATAGCGGCTCAAGTTTATTAGTAACATGAAACGGTTAACGGCAACCGAATATCAAGACCTAGCGAAACATTATTTTACCCCACCAGATTCAGTTGAGTGGGTTTATTAAGACTGGTTTCGTCCATTTGGCATTTAATGATCATCTTCCGATGTGAATTTTCCATAGCCTTTCTTACCGTTTCTAAAGTCATACAAAATAACTGCCACATGAACTCTGAATAACAAATCTTGATAGGGCTTCTCGTGTAATTATGTTAATGCGACCCGTACGGTATACTTGTTGAGTGAGAGATAATAATCGTTAAACTGACTCCTGATCAATATTCCACATATCATTACATACTCAGTTCTGTTGACAAAAAGTGGTTTGTTGTTCAGTGTTCAGTTAAATGTAGTTTGTCCAATAACATTCATACCACAATGGCTTTACTCATCGTAGTTTACTTCGGAAATTTGCCACATATGGACATACCGTTGATTGAGACTTACTCATTCTGGTAAGATATAGATTGCCGTTTTCTAACATAGCCAGTCTTCCTCTCATGGTTTACTTTTATACTCTTAACAAATACGAATAAGTATGGATCTCCAACCTATTAAGTTCTAACGGTAAATGTATTGATACATTGTGGCCGTATGCACACTACAGTTAACGCCCATTTACTTACGTTCTGTCAATTTTAGCGAAACACTGAACTGACTCAGACAGTAGGCGCGTCGAGGACACCGGTTTATTCCCAGCCAATTAACAAAGACTGTCATAAGAATGAGCTCCCAAAAAAAACGTTAAACAACTCCGGTATATGATCTACTTGACGAAGTTAGCTGGATGTACTTTTTCCATTTCTATTTGGAATGTGAATGAGGCGTTTTGGCACACCCTTCCTGAGTGGACGAAGACGGGTTGGAGTTAGCCAAATTCAGGTTTCCCTCAGCCCCGCCGTGAAGCTGCAAGTCACTGTCTACTTGTTGGGCAGGTATTTTGCTGAGTTTCTCGATTAGGTCCATATTAGAATTACAGAAAATCCAGTTCAACACATAAAGTCTGTTTAGAAAAAGCCACACTGTTGTGAAGTAAGACTTAGACATTAGGACATGGTTTTCTGAAAGGTTACGTCCCACTGCCCGTGCTACGTGTTAGGTGTGAGAACGTATCCGTTGTGTTAACATTAGAAGTTAGTCTTTTTTCGCTTTTCAGAATACCCAGTTCATCGAGCCTGTCTTTCAAAATATGCCCCAGATCACCATCGATGACCCGTCACTGATAGTTTTATCAAGCACACTTTAGCCTTTCCAATGTCACTTCGGTTACACCTCACCGATTTTTTCTAGTCGCTAATTTTCCGGCAAGTGGTATGGGATTTGCGGTCAATAGAAAATGAACACCTAAAATCGACCGCAACTGTCGCGTTTCTATACAGCTTTCAGCCAGACTCTTCGGAAGGGCGTAACTATATTTGAATTTCGCTCCAACTGTAGCTCCTCAGTAGTACATACCCTTGTGACGTCCGGGATTAAAACTCCGGCTACGCTTTCACGAGGTAACCGTGTTGACCACTGCACCATTGATTTCACCTTAGGAACGATTGAGTTACCATTTGTCAACCCTCAGTCACATTCACTTTTGAAGGATACCCAGATTGCCTGAACGCCCCAGCAACAAACGTATTGCCGGTGACAGTCGATGGCTTCAAAACTGGGCTGTCGGGCAGTCGCAGCATTACTCCCAAGCTAATTTGGCTGGGTGCCCTCACATGCTAATTTCGTTGTGCTCTCTGCGAGGTCCTTAACTCCCATACATCGTTACTCTAATGCCTATGTGAAGCTGGTCTCTATCCATTCCACACGACAGTGAATATGCAGCTGATTGGTAAAAGTTGGTCTTCCTATTTTTCGCTCATTCAATCACGAGCATTTCAGTAAGGTTCTTTGTATAGATTTTTCAAGGATGCCAAAAATAAGCTCCCATTTCAACCCCAAATAATAATTCACTCAGTTAGATGCCATTCAAGGGTCTCTGGGTAAGTCTCGTAAAACTGAGAGCCATCCTTCTTCCTTTTTAGCCGAACGTAGAACTGGATCCCAGAAACCAATCGGTAACACTTTAACATCTGATATCCTTTGGCAGTCCCTCATGATTACAGTCGCTACACTATGAATTGTGTGGGACAGTAGGATAATTTAAAAAAACTAATTTCGTTGAATATTTCCCCTGTGATCACGTTATTTTCCTATTCACCCCTAAGTTGTTAAGCCATATGGGCGGCCCGCAGGTCAAAAGGCTCAGACACTTCGGTTGCCATGTATTATCGTGCACTGGCTGTACTAACGCGTGCCTCACTCACGCTCTGTAGGTGTAGCAGCTTGCAGATTGGAGAAGCACACCCCAGGATTGGTTTTATGGTATCGTCGCGACCATTTTCGCGACTTTCTTAGATGCATTAAGAATAAACAAGTGTCAAATCTTTTCAATAGTGCGACGCCTATTAGTGTTTTTTTAGTTAGTTCGATTTTAAAAAAGATAGACACTGTAGGATGATAACTTGTATTGATCAGACAAAATCCTTTTCTTCCTCTTTTCGACCTGAGACTAAATCTAAAATCAATTTAGAAGTGAGGAACTGGATTTCCTGACGACAGTGAGGTCAGCACTACAACATTTGGCTACATGTAAAATTAGTGATGAATATAGCTGCGAGCTTATTTACAAAACAAACATCTCACAATGAATGTTAATTGCAGAAACGTTTGTAGATCGCATATATAAAGAAAACTTTGTCATTGTTGACGCTGTCTTTAGTGTTTATCACTTTTATAAACCCACAGAATTCGAAGATAGTCTTATCCAATTGTCCCTACTGACTGACGCCAAAATGGACGAGATATTTCAAAAGAAACGATTCATCGAAGCTGTGAGTTACATAATCCAATAAAATTTGACGAACATCTAAAACAAAATTTGTTCCAACAGGCGTATCGATTGGATTGTGAGAACCTCACGGTTTCCATATCAAATCTCATCAGGTAGGTAAACTGGTAACCAGTAAGTCTAATTACCTTCTGTACCGAATAGTAGGCTTTATGTTTCTGTAAACAAACCTTATGCTTATCTCTATCACACAACTCCTGTTGACCTTCCGGCTAATATCGGCTATATCTCTTCCCTTTGTACAAACATGAAGCTTGTTGCAACGTTTATACTCATGATCTTACTTTCGTTTTTGTTTCGGAAAACAGTTTGACAACTGATCCGTCCCATGAGTTATAAGCCCAAAGGAATCTGTCTTGACTAATAAATGCTTTTGATCAAAACAGGATCATTCATGTTCCGAATGGTAGAGTGGATCTCACATTATTTACACGTCTGGTTTTTAGATGAGACACAGTCAAAATCGACAAGTTTTTCTAATCGTTTCAGTTAACTTTGTTATTTATGTTAAACTGTGGTTTGTCTCGAAATTTCTCCCACTGGTGACGCAGTCTGACATAGTTACATAGATTATTTAGTCAGTCAAACGTAAGAGAATAAGAAATACATTTGTCTGAGTAACATGATGTGTGGACCTAAGAACCGGCTTTTAAAAAAACAATTTATCACCTATAATTGATTCCTGGGGTTACTTACCCTTTTTGTGATTCAATTGGATGGATCATGTTTGCGTTTGGAAGCGCGTGTATTACAAAGAACTGTACCTTCGATGAAACAAGGAACTGCAAATGCAGAAGAATAAACGAATTGAGCAACTGTGCATTAAACAAACATTCGAATTGAACACTACTCATATGCGATCATAACCTTTCCATTTTCGCGAACTTTCAAGCTTCAGAGAAAAGAAGTATACTGGTAATTCGCTCTAAGTGTAGCTTGACATGAGTGCACGCCCTTGTCACTATCGCGATTTGCACTCCAGCCACGCATTTACAAGGCAACTGCCCTATTGCCCACATAGCAAACACGATTGAATTGTCGTATCTGATCACTTCGCCACGTCCGCTTTGTGCGTAGTGTTCAAGTCGCTGGAGTAACAATTTTTGAAAAGCGCGAAAAGTGAGTCTAGTGCTTTAGTTTAAAGTGAATTAATAAAAGCTTTGTCTAAGTGTAACATCTACGGTCAACTGTGAATGCTGTTCCATATACACTAAACAACTATCTGTCATAAGTAGTTTTGCTTTTCTAGATACAACCTGATTAAGAAACTGCAAACGTTTGACTATTTTCTCCATAGGTTCTTGACATAATGTTTTAGAGATTTTCACGAACTACCAATACAACACCGTTATTCCGCGAAGTATATTGCATCGTCGTGTGAGAACTCAAATACCGACTTCGTTACTGCATTCGTTTGTTCTATTTTCTTCAGCCGTCTCACCTTGTAGACAGGTCACTGTTAAATACATTCCTTTCTGCACATCATATCGTATTCGACAACCGTTCCAGTCACTGCATTCTCTATCCTACCTTGGTTTGATAAGTGACCTGAGATTCGGTGGAGTGATCATAGCTGACAAACTTGTAATGCTCGTTGTAAAGCAAAACATTGTCGTTAAAACAGTTGATTTCACTTTTAGTTAACCTAATGTTGCTAGTATTATGATTGAATACATAGTTCCTTAACGATGCATCTTTGGAATAAGAACAAGATATCAGCAATTATGGAACATCTCACTTGCTAGGTCCATTTTTATCCCTCACAGTCCCCTTTATTCATTTGAAATCCTATGGTACTGTCCCTCACAAGAACTATGTAAACCAAACAGTATACACAAAATATCCTTAGTCACAAAAGATGGAGGCAAAAGACATGGTTTCTATGGAAATCTGATTGTTTATTCCTGTCTGTCCTAGTTAAATGCTGTTCTTACCTCCATGAGGCCGCCTTACACGCTCAGTGATTTTATTGTATAGAACTGATATAAATTTTAAAAAATTCCAGCATCTCGCAAAAATTGGTATGCAGATGTTGGCATGCGTGTTACACATTGTCTACTGTTCACCATATTTGTTCGCCCTATAAAACAGATTGAATCCCGATCTTAAAGATCGTTTGATTGCCTCGTTGAGGAGCCTATTGGAAGAACGCGCCAGACAAAGCGTCAATGAACTACGGGAAATGATCCTCAAAATCCGAAGATAGCGGACTTGTGGGGTGTACAGGGCTTTGTACAACTTCATCTGGGTTTATATTTTCATTTTTGTATCTCTTACAACCTTTTCACTTTTTTATTCAAAATGGCTGTGGATGTGCAAATAAAGAAATTTCATGCAAACCGAACCATAATTTTCCCTACAATTGGAATTTATGCAAATTCAGTGGGGTTATTTTTACACAATCCACTTATTATCACATTGTTAGATAATGGACTCTACATCACTCTCTTGTTAACAATAGTCAATATTTAAACACTGGCTGCCACTGTCTGGTTGCAATCCAATTCACATCAGCGTAAGCTTGCGTGAACATGTCTCTAGAATGTCGTTTATTGAGAGCAAATCTGCTCAATTCTACGTCTGCCCTAAATTTCAAGATTATGTCAGTTATAGTCGCGTAAGCTGCGAGCTGATTTGTTCAGCAACGTGACCAACGCTAATCGGATGTCTCTGTTATTACTCAACATAATCAATTGCTCCGGACTGACACGCTCACTTTTTTCAAGATATGTTGCCGACATTATAAACACAAGCAATTAGCACCAAAGCAAGATAGAATGAAGGAACATCTGCTGGAAATACTCGCCGCGATCAGCTGTATGGCATGATGACTAAAGCAAGTTTACACTGTAACATATTGAATTTGGTTCAGATATAGGGATAGTTTAAGAAACAGCTCAGGAAAAAATCAATAGCACTACAGATTATTATGCATGCATCCAAGCCGGTCTTTCTGCTGACAAACGTTGACCAACAAGGAACTAAAGAATAGTTGCCACGTTTATGGTTATAAAGTAGACGCACACGCTCACGTGTATGCTTGGACAGTTTGCAATTCCCGATCGCAGTATTAACAGTGCTCATTTCTTCAACCTTCATTGGTATGACAGTTTGAATTGACAGTGGTTGTCTGAGTTTCTTTTGCTAACTGGCAAGCGTCTTTCTTAAGACTTTCTTATATTCGTTAAGGGAAATCTGAGGCAGCACGAGTTTTCGTTCTTGACCTTTCGGTTTGTTGGTATATCCGGAGCTTATTTCTGAAGCAGAAACACGTTTCTTATGTTTTCAGCTTAGCAGCTGCTGAAGCACCACCCATTTCCGCATAAGGATGCAAGGTTGCTCAATTACGCCCTGGTCTGTTATGTATGCTCTAGTGCCATCCCCTCGTTCATGGTGTTGCTGAGGTGACTTCCATGGGTTAACCAGTCATCAAATGGCAGTTCTTGTGTGCCTGGTCCCAGCAAATAAGAACACTATCCATGGAGCGATCGGTTTTTTATCTTGCAAGCTACTGAAGCTAGCCAGGGCAAACACGAAGTCCCACAAGTTTAAGGTGGTCACTTCAGCTACATCAGTCTAATTATCACTGCCTTACTTTGTAGAGCCAGTAGAGTACTTGACGAACTGATGCGCGTGTCAGTATCGGACATGAACGGAAGTATGCCTGTTCCACAGGCTTTCAAATTACGAGATAAATGCGTTCATGTATTGGTCATCACCTAGTTTACCTCAAGAATTATATCAGGAGTTTGATTAGCCGACAGACTGCAAGGTCGAAACACCAATGTGGTTGGTCATGGTCAACAGTTATTCTACCAACTCGATATCCAAGACCGGCAACTGTACGGACAGACAGAACAACGTGGAAGTGTTCACTACCGATTATCAACTGTCCTGAGTGCATCCACTGGGGGTGGAGTAAATAAACTTGATAAACATTGCTTGCCTTCATCTACTTCCAGTTACAGTAAGTGCTCGCTTGCGCCTAACTTCAGTGGCTAATGAGTTGATTTCGAATTTTTTGCTCTAACCAATAGGTAAGTGTGTAAACTGGTATCCCCGATCACATCTACTTGTGTAAACAACTAGACAACCAGCTGTTTTCCAAAATTCTCTTCAGGTCCCCCGTTCTCACGCATTCGCAGCCTAACCTCACTCTTTCTTCTACATCTATGAAAGCGGATGACTTATTTGATTTGTCCTGATTTCACTAAATAATTCGCACACAGATTACTGGTTATTGAGTGGTGTTGAACTTAAAATTAACCAAATCCCCGATTACCCAACAGTAGTCTAAAATATCGTCCAGCAAGTTTAATGAGGTCAGAGATTTCGTCCTGCCTAGGAAGTCCTAATCGCAGGGTTATCGAGTGGAGTTAAAAGGCAGATGATCGGGCAACCTGATCATTACTCACACACGAAAGTGGTTGAGCGTTCACATATGATAATTCGGTCGTGCCTAATGTAAGATCAATGGCACAATGATCAAGACGGTTGCCTCATGAAAGCATGACCGGAGTTCTCGTCCCGGCAATGGCAAGGATATGCACTACCTCTTCGAAAGAGGCTGGCTGGAAAGTCCCTATGAATGCGAAGACTGTGAACAGGTTTGTGTTGTTCAACTTAAATTTTGTACATATCGTACTTAAGTGTAAAGGCTCGGTGGTAATTAAGACAAGCAACTGTTTGTTTAGTTGACTTCTTGTGAATGTCAGGAGAATCTGAATGAGTTAAATCTGTGTAATGAAGGTCGGTACGTACTCTTTTTATCACAACTTTCTAACGACGAGACAACTCACGTTAATCAGAGTTATTTTAGTTTTCTGATAAATGCACATACCGGGAAAGTAAAGTTCTGGATATCGATATCATTCCATGCTCACAAAACTCCTAAGGTAGATCAACCGAGGTGGTTCATACGTAGAGTGTTACCACTTGCACATAAAGTTGTGTTATTCTCGATCGATCTGCCAATAAAGATATAAAATGATAGAATTAAAGTGACAGGAATAAAAATGGAGCTGCGGGATTTTGAATTTACTGATGTACAAGCCCAGTAACAGAAGCTTCTCACTGACATACCATCGGTCGTTCAGTGAGCTGTACAGAAGCGGAGTTAGAACTCATTAAATTTCTGACTAACTAGGAGTTTACTGAAGAAATGTGCGCTTACGTATGAACTTAAAGAGGGGTACTTGTGGATACTGTTTCGATAGGTTAAGGATTTACCTAGCAAACGTTGTAAGTTGGATTCAGCGTTAACACTGTAAAGGTACAAGTGATGTGTGTTAAGATATGTATGTGATACCGCTACATCGAACCGGGAGCGTAATGGGAACATTCAAGGATATAAAGTCTCTAAGGTTTTGAGGAAGCCAACTGGAGAACAATGCAGTCAATATAGGTGTAGGCAGACGTTAACAAATTTTGAGGTAAAATGACAAGGATATAAAATGTTCTCGAACGAACCCCCTAAAATAAGTCACCTGGATATCATGACATGGACGGATTTGTGTGTAGTGTGACGTAAATGGATTGTTGAAACGGATACACTAAATAGGCGAGTCCGTGTGCCACTATGTAAGTTGTTGATAATTATTATGACAAACAGATAAAAGCGTTTACACGGTTTGAGTTTCTCTGTGACGAGTTAAATTCACATGACCACCCGTTCACGACAAACAAACCGTATTGTAATAATGCTTACTTATGATGGCGAAATCTTTGCTGTTGGTCAAGAAAGACAAACAAACAACCTTACATCTGCAACTATAAGCTGATACAATGAGTTGAGCAACATCGACAGTACTATCCAAGGTAGATCTTGAACATCACTAAACATACTGGTCAGGAACACCACTGGTTAACTGAACAGTCATCCTGATGAGTCTGAATTTCCAAAGGACTTCCAACGTTGTGAAGATGCATATAATTAGCCTTAGTGTGACAGAACCCTGTTCAAGACTTAGACATCTCTATGCGATTCACTAGCAGCAGCCAACTTTTCAGGCGGAAACACCTCGCAAATTGCGCGTTTAGATAGAATGAAAGATAAGGTACTTCATCAAGGGATCATCCAGATGTACCAATTCTCCACTTTACATTTTCGCAATGTAGCTGTGCAAATAATTGTTTTCACAGCAGACATTTCATATTTTGATTTTGTGTCCACTCTTCCAGCTGCAAACCTATGGTGAAGTTCTTTAAGTATAGTGATTTATCACTAAATTTGGTTGTTGCTGAAACATTCAGTGTGAAAGCGTCGCGCTTAACATCCAGGTAGTTGTGATCTAATTTCTTTTCATATAGCGATAAAGAAAGTTCATGTTTAAGTTAGTTTTGAAAGCTGGTGGACGATCTGGATGTAGCATGGTAAGTTTTCACATTCATTGGCTTATAAGATGGACTCAATTGACGGATTACGTGGCAGTACAACAACTGTATACTATAACTCTCGGGATAGAAATCATCCATAATTGTGCTTCAGTGGTTATCTCTAATGAATGACTGCCGTACAAAGACGACAAATTTACCAACTTTGTAATATAGAACTTTTTTAAAAGGGCGGAAGATTGGACCTATTATCTAACAAGGTCATGAAGCTTAACATCAAACAATACACAGTACAAACAAAAACCAAGCTTTAGATGGGAATACGGTGACACTCACGGTTTCCTTCACTCCATCGACTGCATATGTTCCACACACAACTCAGTCAAAGAATAACAGAAATCACTGTACTTTACACAGCTAGTCGCCGTCTTGCTTGTTGCCTCCAAGTACGGAACCTGTGAGTCACCCTGGTCCCAGATAAGCCGTTAACTACGACCAACAGTAGCTAACCTGCTGGCAGCTGTCCACATTTCCCTACTCCAAGTAGTTGTTTGCTCTTCTCACACTTCACTCCGGTTGGCTGCAGCAACAGCAATGGTTGCTTGGTTTGGTACACAATCGGTCAACACTTTTATTACAAAACTCAGCCATCTGAGCCTAGACTTCTTCACGAACAGAAAGATCCCGTTCGCCCCTTAACAGAAAGAAAAGCCGTAGCTTACTGCCGCCGATATCACCCAATGCGTACAGTTCACCGCAAAATTCGCTGACTGAATGGTTAAGAACAGCTCACGTCCTCTGTTCAGTCAGGCCGCTTTCTGTCATCGTCGTTGCAGATTACTGCCTTCATAGTTGCCTTATTGTCAGTCAGTCAGGACCAGCCAACATACCATCAAGTAGAAGGTCCACGCTGGCATTCTGTGACCTCCCTAGACAGTCTCTTGTTATTTTGGTCGATTAAAACTATATACAAGCTATATATAATAAACAATTTATAGCCCAAATGCAAAACTGTGCACAATTGATAAAAGTGGATATGCTTGATATATGCCGACCTTTGTGAAGAAAGTGTTAAACGGTTCCACACAAAAGTGCTTGAACAGAACTAAAACAATTTTTTACATATTGGCTCCGAGATCTACTCTGTTTAGGCTACTCGGTAAGCACTAATCAATCCACACGCCTTCCCCATTAGCACTCAGTCCGGATCACGGATTATCAACTCAGCTGTGGCGAGAAATCCAGAAAACTAGTTTGCTGGCTGTTGAGTAGTTAATTTTCGTTTTCAACTTTTACATTATCAGGTTGCCAGGTGGCAGTTTAGGTCACACGCTACAGTCAGTTGAAACAAAAGCGTTAGAGAGAAAAAACAAGGACAACGCAATCAAATAAAGACAGCTTAATTCGAACACAATCGACACCTAGTTCGGACAATTGCCAACCACCGAGAAAGAGGCATACAGAATGACCAATAAATAAACCGTACACTGTGAATACCGATTTCAATAATGTTCAGAATACATAGATCAGAGTGTTTTCCAAATAAATGAGTTTGTTGGCGTTAGAAGGAACTAACTAAATTTTGCGTCTTGATGCCGATCAACTTAACCAGAAAATTCATGTGACTCACTTTTGCTTGAATCGGCTTCACGGTCACAGAGAGTAGATAGAGTCATTTGCAGAACTTATCGTCAGAGGATCAGATACGATTCGGATGAATGGATGAATGCAACTCTAACTAGCCATGCTGAGGAATGTGAAGTGAACCCACGAACTAACAGAAATTCTAAGTGAAACGAGACAAATCTACCATTGAAACAGAACTGCAATTGGTTGTAATGACTGATGACGATAGCCATCGTGCCTTATGGATTTTTTTGCGACAGATGCTATCTCCACCCTATCCACATGGTTGATGTAATTCACTAGAAAAACCTGTCCACCGTAATCCATGGAAACTTCTCGAATTCTACGGACGAAGCGATCACTCTTGTAAATACGTCTTTTTAATTCCAGATTAGACGATTTACCAAAAAACAGTAAGTCATCCACAACATGCTACACCTGTGACCTTATCAGTCCGAAGAGTTTCCTTAGCTTCGTCGTATACTTTGCGATCTGAATTGGTCAGCTCATTGAACTTTCGGACGGATGTAAAAATGAACAGCCCTGTAGTCTGATTCAAATATACACTCAACTTTCACACATTCAGGTGTAATGTGACTCTGTAGTCAACCTATAGCAACAAACAGTTTTACCGAAGGTACAATATCAATCGTCCATGCCAGACAACATTTTTGTCAGAGTTACATAGGAAAGTATTTTGTGAAATTTAATTTATCGTCTGTATTTTGAAAGTCAAGTTTGTAAGAATGGTAATTTATTCTACAGCATTTGGCATCAAGTCTCCATAGGACGTTTAGCTTCGTTTGCCGCACGGAGTGAAGGTTATGGGCGAACTTCTGCATAAAACAATTTCTGGACAGGTCAAACTTAAGCTCATCATATGGTTAGTCGACGACATACAACACTGTGAAGCGTCGCCGGAGATGCAAGACAGAGATCTGGAGACGTTCGTTCACGGACGTATTGGCCATGATATTCGTTTTTGATATGAATGAAAACTGATTATCGGACGTCATGAAATACGTTCTATGAACATCTACCCGCAGTTGTTGGAAAGAAAGTAAAAGCTATAACACGCAGGTTGAAAACACTAATTTTGAACCTCAAAGATTCAAAGCAGTATCACGTCTAATTGATATCTTTAACCACTTGAATCGCGTTTTTCCACATCCGACGGAAATCTGACAATCAGTTAGCAGTCCGATAAAGAAAAACATGAAAACTCAGAATTCGCTCTGAGGCACCGAGTGACCTGAAACCAACGATCACTCTGAACTTGCTAAACAACTCTTTTTCAACAGTAATCTGTAGTTAGAGCATAGGCTCGATACTAAAAATTAAACATCATGCAAATATCATTCCAACCTTTACACTCACATGAACTTTTGTTCTGGAGTACAAAGTAAAAACGATGTGCTCCAACTTCATTCTTGTCAGAGCTCAATGGGAGTGAATGTCATTGCACAAGGTAAGGTTTGATCCCCGCACTTATGAGAAGAACGTGTTAGCCATAATTCGATTGACTGCCCATTAGTGATGACTAAATTATCGTCCCAAAACATGGAGTACTATGCAACTCACAGTCAGTGAAATATATTGAGTCAAAGAAAAAGAAATGGTCCATTGAATACCGCAACGAATCAGTTCCTTTAATACCTTCGATGCAATCACAAGCAAATTAATTATTTTTTTTAAAGTCTAGGATAACGCCCCTGCAATGCATTCTGCAGCTATTCAGGACAGAATTGCATGCAATAAATTTGTCCAGAATATTGTTAAGGAACCGTTTTCTTCATAAACTGCAAAGCAGTGATTTCTCATTACTAAGATATGGGACGTAGACTTCTCATTAAATTACTACGAGCCTTTAGTGCGGTCACACCTCCAACCCTGGAAAACCTGTGGACAAATCTGTTTTGAGAAATTGACAATCTGGTAATTGCATTTATTTAACCTAGACAATATATGTCGATTAAGACATAAAACAAAAGGACGATAACTTAACCCACTTGAGCACATTCGGGTTAGGTCAGCGTGAATGTCACGGTTTTTGATGAGTAAACGCTTCTGGTCCTTTCAAGAAGCCTTAAAATCATTTCTGAATTCGACGTTCTTCGTTTACCCGTTATTTCCGTAGTTTATTTTCGATTGTACTTTTGTGGCCTAATGTTTCTTCGTTTAAGGCAAATCTGTTTGGATTGCATGCCAATGTCATCCTTCTACATTATTGACTCGAGGAACCTATAGCTCAGTTTTCTGGATACCGAAATATTTATCAACAAGCAAGTTTTCAAGCACCCAGTGCTTACAAGAAAATACTGAATATGTTCGAATCTAGTCGAGTTTGTGTCACGGTTTAGGTCGTTCTTCAACACAGTAATGCGCCGACCCACTCTGCCGTCGATTTTGTGGCCAAACAACAGTATTCCCTCTCTGTTTATTTGTTGACATTTTTAACGTTTATGCGATATTGTACATGTGTGTACGTATAAATATCAGTTCCGTATTCTCTTCCGTTTATTGATTAACCGGTGCCATATTCTATACCCATTAAAATTACTACTGAGTGTCACTCAGATGACCTACAACTGCAAACAGTTCAATCGAACAAAATCTAATGACCAACCAACCTACTATTGGCTTACAAGTTTTTCCATGCTGTCCACACGTTCAAACACGTCGGAGATATGAAGAGCAGATGAACACATACACACACGTGAGTGCCAGTAAGTCCGCACACCTGTTGCATACTTCAGTCTAAACAGGTGTACACGGAGGCACGGAATCAATATTACCACCTTTGTTGAGTCTTAGAGTAGCAAATTTTGGTGTGACCCACTTGCCTTTTGCTCCAAAATCGGTTACCCAGAGACATTGTACAATCTAAAACTATTTTTTCGGTCTGTTCAGTGTTGGTTCAAAAATCTAATTAGTTACACTCTGCATAACAGTACGTGAACCTCTAAACCGGCCGGAGTTATCAAAACAGTTAATCTTGGATGGGCAGCCTGATTACCTGGTTCATTCGAAGACGGTTATTTAGATATATAAATCTGGCACGACAGAATACGCACAATTGTGATGTTATTGCGTTTTTGTCACGAAAATTTTGCGGCTCCATACTTCTTTAAGCGGAGTATTAAATCGCTTCTTTGGTTACCGTTGAATCGCCCAACTAAGGTAAGGAGAATATGAGTTAGTGAGCCACCAAGTGACAGTGTGCATTGACTGATTCGATGGTACAGGTGTATAAGATGATTAGCCATAGGCAAATAATCAATAATCAACTGTTGAGTCGGTGAGCACCCGTACACGTGATTGGTTAGTTTGATGTATGACTTGTCTGGCATGTGTTAGCGCGCTTGTAAATAGTGTGTAAACGCAAGATCGTCTGTTTGTTTTTCATGTGACACCCTTCTCTGTCAAAATGAACGCTATTCGGATGACCTTTTGGAAGGACCAACATTGAGATGTTCTACTGGAGCCCGAGTTCGCCGTGAGTGACGAGTTTCGGCGACAAGGTTTTCTTTCCATCTATCGCAGATATTAGGATCCCTTCGTCGAATGTGAATTATGTAATCCATCTCATACTTGCCATAGACACTGAGTTCATATAACACGTGACCTCGGCGCTGAGCCACAGTTCCCGGTACCCAGCTACTTCTACGATCGTGAAGTTTTAGGATATATACCGGGTCACCTGGATAGAACTCCAAAGTGTTGGCTCCATGATTTTGGTTAAATTGCCTCTCCATCTTGATGTTGTGTTGTCCTGCCTGCTTGACAGCAAACACTATATCGAGTGCTGTCTTTCAACCACCACCCCAGAAAAGCCTCAGGTGGTGAAACTCCGTTTGGTGCAGCTGTATTTAGTGTCGAATGGTAGGTACGCAAGAAAGTGTCCAAAATTTCACACGTTCTTCCTTCTCCCTTCAGCTTGTGAAGTACTATTTTAAATGTATCAGCCAGACGTTCTGCTTGACCACTAGATTGAGGGTGATGTGGAGGACTGTGAACATGGTCTATAGTGAATGACTTACGAAACTGCGAAAACTGCGCTAAAGTCAGTTGTGTACCATTGCCAGTCACAAGCGTTTCTGGGAAGCCGAACTGAGCAAACATACGACTTGCAAAGGAAATACTGGTAGTCGTAGAAACTGTGCGTTACGGGATGATTTCCGGCCATTTGTAATAGACATCTACGAGGACGAGAAAGTATTGACCGTTGAGTGAACAAGCAGAGTCAATAAGAATTCTTTCACAGGGACCACCTGGTTCGGACCAGGAGTTCAACCTAACCTATACGATGATTTCGCAGCACTTGCCCATTGTTCACAGGATCTCACCGTGCTCGCAACATGATAGCAGATCCTTTGCGAATATGAGTAACTACATACCAAAGCCTTCATGCATGTTATGCCAGAGTGAGCGGAACGTGGTATTTGTATGTCACTTTTTCTCAGGATTGGTGACATCACTATGATCTGACAACATCAAGCAACCGTCTATAACCGTTCGGGTATCAGGTCGTTGGAAGTAAAGTCTGTAATCTGCGCATAATTCTTCAGGCCAGCCCGAGCGTGGGTAAAACATTGTCGTCCGCAACAGGAGGTCTGGTTGATATGACATGACTAATCATGAGAGTAATTAGACAAACACGAATCTCATATCAGCGTCAACGTCGAGAGAACTAATGACCGCATCCTCACTTGGTTGGCTGTTGGAGTGAAATGCAATCAGCTTGGATAGGGCGTCCCCGTGTCCAGACCAATCTGTCTGGAGGTGCTTAAGCACGAAATCATAACCGATGAGTAATGTGGCCGAGCGCTGAAGTCTGTTAGCCGGGTGGACAGGTAAACCCTTTGTTGGAGCAGGTATGGATAACAGGGGCTTATGATCCGTAAACAGTGCAAACCGGCGACTGTGCAGCGTCTTATGAAACATTCTAAGGACAATAATGGGACCCCAACTTTTTTTCCCTATCTGACTATAACTTTTCTCAACAAGTGACAGCGTTTACGAAACATGACTGATTGCCTTTTGGTGACTGCCAGGAAAGTGGTGTAGAATCACAGCTTTGACGCCATAGTCGGAAGCTTCAGCACCCACAATGATAGGAATATTAGGCTTAGGAAGTGCCAATAATAGGTCAGAAGACAATAATCGTATACGCCCGTCAAACGTAAACACACCCAGGATACCAAATACATTGGTGTTCTTACGTAACGGATTGTTCAGAGGTGCTTTTATTTAGTGCGTGTTGGGCAAAAAATTGTTATAGTAGTTCACCAGAACGAAGAGTGACTGTAACTGCACATGGTTAGTTGCAGAAAGGAGGTTTTTAATCACGGAAACTTCAGCAGCGTCCGGACGGCGACCGATAATGAGTACCAGTATTTGAATTGAGGTAAGAAAAATTCGTGTTTTTGCTTCCGTAGGGTGAATCCATGTTCAGTTATGTAATTAAAGACTCGTTTAAATGCGTGTTATGCTCTTCTAGTGAGGAACTTACAACAATGGCATCGTCCATGTAAGAAAGGGCAAACGAATACTCACCATGCACAATAGCTACAATTTGCTGGAATATAACTGGTGTACAGTTGATGCAAAGTTGAGATCTGCTGTAGCGGTTCAGCCCTCAATATGTACTTATTGTTAGGCGGTCTGTACAACTAGCTTTCACCTCAATCTGGAAGTATGCATCAGATAGTTCGATCTTAGTAGAAAATTTGATAGCACTGAGTCGAGAAAGCAGTTTTCCTGGTACAAGAAACGGGTACTGATATGTCAAACCCGTTGATAAATCACCACGAATACAAATGTAGCCATTAGCTTGTTTTATTTTGCAATGGGGACGGTCCAAGGGGAGTAGTTTACTTTGTGAACACTCCTTTGGTTTCTGGACGGTCTAATTCAGTCAAAATTGCTGTCTTTATTAAGTGTAGCACACGATGCTTGGGATAAGTCACTAGCCTACTTCCTAGTTCAATGAAGAGTTGAACTGTAACCTTTGTACATCTATCCAAATTGTTCGTAAAACTTTTATAATCTTGTCTGGTAGATGCTGCATAAAATCACTGTACAGTTTATTAGAGAATGAAGCTACCTCAAAAAAGTCAACAATTGAATCGCGTTATATGCGACACAAACGGATTTAAACGACACATGCCACAGATCACATTCTTCTGTCCAGTCTACACCCAAAAGATTCAAGTAGTTCCTGGAAGGTATGTGGTAAACGCTGCAGTCACATTTACCACGAAAACAGAAGTTACACGTTAACTCACGACGAAACGGAATCCGTTGTCCATTAGTGTTCCTGCCTATTCTGTTTGTTGGTTTGTACAGTGGTCTTTTAAGGTGACTCCATTGTTAAATCGCTCTTGGCGATTTAGGAGAATTCATTCAGTAACGCGTTTCGGACAACTCCCATAACGCTTATTCAGATGGTCGGGTTAACCGGACTATCTTCCAAGTCAAAAACGTCAGAAAAGACGATTGTAGGGACGGGAATTTAAACGGTACTGTTTGGTAAAATTACACTAAAGGTACTATGTCACGTTGAATATGAATTAACCGGATACACAAATTATCCAGCAGATGGGTGTTCAAAATGGAATGACCAAACACCTGACCACAAATAGTCACCAGTCAACAGGAAAGGAGCTCATTGAAACAGTAGGCTACAGATGAAGATGACAACATGTCAAACAACACCAAGAAAGAAAGTTTCAATAGATAAATAATGATAGTTATTAAAAAAGTAAGAAATCAAACAATTCATATGCAGTTGTGGTACAAAATTCGTCATGACTGTTTAATGCACACGGCAAAGACAAATAAAAGCAAAATTGGGGTCGATTTTCTACAAATATATCAAACATGCTTTAACGAATTCATCACTCCGCATCATACCAAACACAAGACAACAAACGTACCAGACGAACTTCGGCAGACTCAACACCGGGCCCTGAATGTTACTTGGGCTCTCCATACAGACCCACGAAAGCCATCGCAGTATAGGGCGCTGGGGATTCTAAAACAACTTCTCACATACCAGAATTAACTCCTGTCATGTCCTTCCGGAGCACACAACGACCTGGTATCACGTCTCACAAGACATTGATGTATTTTCACGAATGTCTGTCTTTCGTGATTGTCTGATCCTGAGGATGCATTGGTTACTATACCTTTCGGCTAAACACACCGAGGAGCTAATGTGTCACAAAGAAGGAGGACGTCCCCTACCTGCAAATCATGTGAGGCAGTGGACCACTTGTGATGAGCTTTTAACCGAGACAGGTATTCAGGTCGCCACTGCTTCCAAGGTGTTGGGCTACCCTCTAATCTTTAGCATAGTGCTCTGACAATGTAACTTCTTCTTTTGAAAAACCTCAATTTGACCGGAGTAACAACAGATCATTTGGTCACAGTACCTTCGGATTTTGAGAATCATCACAGGTAGGCACAAGCGGACGGTTGCCAAATATTCGTTCCACTTTTACAATTTAACTAGCCAGGGCCTCCTCCTTCACAACCTGCTGATGGGTGATGGAAGCACGTGCCCGCCAGATGGTTCTCACCATTCTGTCCCATATGCCATCTCGATAGCTGGCTTCCGGCGGATCAAAGTGCCATTCATTGTTACGGATTAGCAAACAATCAGCAAGCTTTCTTTGATCCAGAGTTTGCAGCCTCCTCTTCAGCCCCGAATCTGCTCCTACAACATTAGTGCTGTTGTCGCTATATATGACATCCGGAGCACCTCGTCTCCCCACAAATCTAATAAGTACCATCGTGAGCGAATCAGCTGACAATGAGTGGGCAACCTCCAAGTGGATAGCACGAGTCTGAAAACAAGTAAACACTTAGTAAACACTTAGCTCCTATGTTGACCTTGAACGGATCAAAGTAGTCCACTCCAGTATACCGGAATGGATACCCATCAACAGTCACTCTATTCATTGGTAACGGAACCACTACTTGCCCACACAGTTTAGAAGAAAAGTAGTTTCAATCTATGACATTACTTACGTGCCTGACAATCGCCCTCCCCTTGACAACTAAAATTTTATCCAAACTGACACAAATGCATGTGACCTTCCATCTCGTGGTAACGTTTAACTGTAAGCTCTATAATTGTACCATTCGACGGTAAAGTGACAGTTTTTCTGTCGTCTTCCGAAGCATTGAACCGTCATTTCGTATTGGTCTTAACCGAAACAGACGGCTTATATGTATTCCGTCAATTAAATTAGCCTTGAAATATTTCAGGTCATCTGAAAAATATTTTTCCTGAACAAGCATGATCAACTTACTGGTTGCCCGTTCCAGTTCGAACACACGTAATGACCCTGATTCTACTGGATCTCTTTGGCTCCTGAACTTTAGTAAGCAAACGAACTCAACGAAGCGACAGAGCAATGCCACTGTCTTCAATAAGTTTAACCAAGTGGAATATCGTGGCACGAGACATTCCAAAATGGAACTCACTGCATGTACAGTCTCAGCAGTTTAAATACGTCTAATTTCGCAGTCTTCGTCTGTCCGAGTAGCACAGTATGTTAACTCTGATCAGCTGCTCCATAAAAATGCTAGAAACTCCGATCACTAAATTCAATGGTCCATCTCATGCGAAGATAAATGTGAAGCTCCCTTCGATGTTACATCGACCGGGTTCGGCTTAGAAGGCACATGCCTCCAGTGTAGTATACTGGTCTACTCACGTAATGATCTCACTCGATTTACAACGAAGATCACAAGAAGCGACCATGTATTACGAATATATTGCAGTCCTGTCACTGAGTCCGTCCACAGAACTACGCAATCGTTACGCATTCTCATTTCGTTCGCAAACAGCCTCATCAGTCTTGCTGCCAAGACGACCGCCATGAGTTCAATTGTTGGGTTGGTAACCACTTTACGCAGGGCCACCTCTGATTTGTTTAGAATGAAACAACACAACTGAATCACTAGATTCTGTCAGTCTAACATAACTAATTGCTCTGTAACATTCCTCAGATGCACCGCAAAACAAGTGCAGTTCTATTCCCATGGCAGTAGATATGTCTGAAGGAACACAACGAGGAACCCTAATTGATTTAATAGGTCGAATATTTGTCATCCAATTCTTCCAGGTCAGACGATCGGTCTCGTCTATTAAACTATCCCAACCAAGACCACTGCTACAAACTTCTTGCATCAGCTTACGAGTTGGAAGTAGCATTGGAGCAACTACTCCCAAACGGTCATGTAAGGAACCAACGCATTTCAGTATGCTTCTCCTAGTGCAGTGGAGTTCAGCGATCGTAATATACTACTGATACCGCGGCTATTCAGTAGCAGGCATATTTTTTGACAACCTACAAGCCACAAGAAGACTGCAAGAAGGAGCATCAAGGTGCAGCATCACCCATAACAGTCCCTGCTACTCAATGGAACTGAGCGCTGACATCTGTGCTAACCGAGACTGTCTGAGGCCGAATACTGCGTGTCAGGTTTGGTTTACATGCTTAACCCGTGTATTGCTCTGTTGAATAAATAACCCTTGTGTCATCCGCGTTCTTGGATCACAACACTAGTATATGACACATCTAAAAGGTGCGCTTGGAACTGGAAGCAATCGTTTATCACTCCCCACGTTACACCCAAGACTCTTTGATAATCACAACCCTCCATGTCTAAGTTGGCCATTTTGTGCAGTCTATCCTCTAAGAGTATATGCTCAACGACCTTGGCGCTGTTAAATGTCCACCTTGTAAGACGAAACCCATCCTTCTGTAGCAGGGCACGAAGTTTGTCTACGACGGATAAAGCTTCCTCTATCGTCTTGACCGGTAACGAGCAGTCATGCACATAGAAGTTCTCCTTTATAGCTAATGCTGTTGAGGTCATAAAATCCTGTCAGTGGTCAGCAGCCGCTCGTTGAAGCGCAAGATTTGCACTGACTGTTGAAGAAGTAGCACCAAAACGATGAACGCTCGACTCATGTACCTCAGGAGATTCATCCAAAGAAGGTGAGCTTCACCACAGGAAGCTTAACAGCCACGTGTCACTTTCCGGACCCCAAACCTGAAAAACATCTGAATATCTACTATGATGGTTATCGCATGCTTACGGATACGAAGGAGCACCCTCAACAGGATTATTGACCAAATCGGGCCCTTATAGCAAAACATGGTTAAGAGACAATCGTTGATACGCGGTAGTACAATCAGATACTATTCGCAAAATATCCAGCTTGTTCGATTTAAATACTAGATGATGTGGTAGATACCACTGCCTGGTACAATTAACGCTGTAGGGAGAAACTTTCTTACATAGCCTTTGATAATGTGGCTGGATATAATGGCTGCATACTTTGAGTTTAATGTGCTATCTTTAATTAACCTTCGCTCACACATCGAACGATTTTCAAATAGTTGGTTCATCCCTGTCTGCAATGGCAAACTTACTTCGTAGCGACCAACCAAAAAGGATAGAGAAGCTTCCGCTTTGTGTAGGACTTTGTTATCCTCGATTGGTAAGGCCCCTTGTTTTTAGATTCCCCCTTCGACGAATTCCATTCCAAACATTCTTTGAACTCTATCTCCCAAAGACACTAGCCGAGCACCCACGTGGTTTACATACTTGGGTATTCCAGATTTAGCTCGAATTTCACCCCTCAAACCCCACCCAAGGACTGTTCTGACAGCATACGTTTCCTTTCTGGTTCCTGTTCTTTGTTTCAATACCCAATGAGCCTCACGAACAGCAAGCCCAATAAGAATCCCAGTGCTTTTTTCCAAGATACCAGCGAAGTCAGTTCCTGGTAGGTGATCTCACTGGTGTGATTACATCGAGGATGATATGTCGATCTGCACAACCGATAATTTATCAACAATACAAACCGACTACAGAAATGACGTTGGCCTTGTTAAGAGACTGAATTTCAAATGCTACCCGGTGACGTGGCACCAGACGAGTATCAAGTAGAGTGTGAATCGAGAGTCGACATGAATTACTCGGCAAATGGAACCTGCGAACCACCGTTTCGTCTGCTAAGGTGGTATCCGGACCATCGTCCACAAATGTGTACGTCTCTAGGGAGCACGTTTGACTCAGTAACCGAACAGGTACAAAGCTCAACAGAACACCCTTTTAATTAGTAAGAATTGTATCACATTGTACAGCCCCATCATTTATCTTGGGCGCACGTGGTGACACGACAACTTTCACCAGTGTATAGTGACGCCCACTACAGCCAAACCTTAGACATTTAACATAGACTCTACATGACTTCGAGATGTGGTTGGTCATCAAACAAATAAAACACCGCCTGTTGATCCTGACTGTATTCCGACGTTGTTCTAATGATTGAGCAACAAAGTGTGTACAATCTATAGGGTCATGGTCACCTGTACACAGGAAACAACGGGCAAACTGTTTATTCAGGTTGATGGTCGCCATGCTAGCATGGCATCTGGACTTCTTGATGTCAGCCGCATCCAAAGTACTAGGAGTAAATGACTTCGGATCCGACAACCTGACTAGTTAGCTATAATCACTACTGGCTACAGATATTCTTTTCTCAATGAACGTTAATGAATCCGGGAAGGTGGGCTCCCTTCTATGTTGTCAGTCATATTAGCTTATCTTTCCTGTAGGCCTCTGGGCAATCGTTCAGCCGACCGGATCAAATTAGTGGATCCATTTAATTCACCCGACTTACACAATTGAGACAGTGTGATACTGCACGATCGCATTTGGGTGGCTAAACGCCTGAGGCCATCCAAGTCAGAATTACCTATCTTAGGACCATCAAACAGCTCATGAGTTACAGACTGCGCGATCTGACATGGGTGACCAAACTGACTTGTGAGTATGCCAATAGCATCTTTATATCCTGTCGTCCCGGGTAAAAGCGCCCAATGCTGTATGGATTCCTTAGCTCT
The DNA here is from genome assembly GCA_013368495.1 of Paragonimus heterotremus. Classification (NCBI taxonomy): domain Eukaryota; kingdom Metazoa; phylum Platyhelminthes; class Trematoda; order Plagiorchiida; family Troglotrematidae; genus Paragonimus; species Paragonimus heterotremus. The sequence continues at coordinate 73,729 of LUCH01000767.1, forward strand.
ACCACGGCAATAATAGATCACATATGAAAGCCTCTGGGTGTCGTCACTCAATCTATTTGCTACATTATTTTCGAAATTTCTAAGAAACCCATGAAAGCGTCGTGGCGATCCACCGAACTGTTAGACCTCAAGCTTAGGCAGACGTTGATGACTTTTCCACCGTCCTGACAAGGTTACTCACCTGACCGGACTGGACTGCTGATTGGAATGTTCTTATCTCGTCACGTTCCTTCGGTTTTACTGAAATAACTTCTCGTTCGGGGTGTTTGTGAGCATCCAGCAATCTCCGTTTTAGCTCAGTCCTACTTTTACGCAGCTTATACTTCTTTTTGACAAGTAACAATTCTTCCTGCCTCCACTCAGCTTCGAGGACTGACGGGGTGGAAAATTCTGGTGAAACAAGTTTTTGAGTACGTTCTACCTTCTCTAATGGATCTTCTCCCAAACCAGATTCCTGCATAGCTTTCGGAGCCCAAAACAGATCGCGAGTATAAGAAGCAGCACAAATATAATCAGTCCTAGCCTGATCCTTAAAAGCGAAAGAATTAGAAGGCAAGTTGTCAGGATTAAAAATGGCATGAGCATCACGAGATAACTGAGTGTTTACTAGACCAGAGGTTGGGTTTGGGGGTAACACTGAGGGGCAGCACAAGTTCCATCAGCAGCCGCATCCTCGATAGATGGGGATCCATTCGAAAAACTTCGAATAGTGGAGGAATTCCCTAGACTATACCGCGAGGGACCGGCCGTGTTGATATTCGTAACATCATCAGATACCGTAGGTTCTCCCAAACCATGGAGAGAAGTTACGTTATTTGTCAAAACAATGTTTATGACATTCTTTATTATAAATCTGACTGATGCATCATAAATGATGTTCTTACTAAGTAGAAGATCAGACAAAAATACAGTGCGGAAATTTGTTGGCGAAAAACTGTAACACCAAACCGTCAGTGTTGAGGACAATTACACTTTTTACGGCTGAATTTTATGTCTACTCAAGCGGAAATGTTAAATCAGTCGGGAGACTTCACTCTAACTACTGATGGGCAGTCGGGGATTTAATTAATTTAAAGCCGAACTTCACTCACACTTTGATCACAGGCTTCGCACTCAGATAAACTTTCCAGCCAGTTTTATTTGGAAGGAAGTACTAGACTCAAGTGGTGTTCTTGTTTGAGCTCGTCACTAGTGTATATCGTTTTCACGGGGGCTACCAGAACTCCGGTTACGTTTTCGTGTGAGAAACGTGTTGACCACTGAGCCTCCGACCTCACAATAGGTACAACCAACTTATCACATCTAGAAGTTCAACTATCTCCGTTTGTGAGTAGTGATCACTTTGAACGATCTTCTCGATAAGCAATACTGCAACTTTCTTACTAATTCCCGCCGATGACCTTACGGTTAGGACTTTCGAGAGAGGTCAAAATCTCCGATCTCAGTAAAAGTGCTGGGCGATATTTTAGATTAGTGACCACTCTTGGATTTTCGGAGTTACTCATAAACACCCCATCAGATGAATGAAAACGAACCGTATTTCATTCAATGCGCGTAGGTTTCAGTCAATGCGAGTGAAATCAAGCATGGTATACAAGTTCCGTGAAGTCTGTGGGAGTGGTTGAAATCAGCAAACCGACAGACAACGTGCTCGTACCGATGGTCAACAGCATTATCATCTGTCGCTAAGTCAGCGATATGACAAAAGATCGTGATAATCGCTGAGGAAAAGTGCGAAATTAATGTGACATGGAATGATGTACTGTAACTCAGGGAACCGACCCGTCAACTGATTCGACTCACTGACTCAACACACCATGGTCGGACAGAGTATACTAAGATACATATCCAGTGGTCTCTTACGGTCAATCACCCTAAATGAATGACCATATTGAGCGAAAGACGCGCTAAGCTTGCCCACAAATCAAATGGAATGTGATTATAGCCCACTCGGTGCTTTGATTTTAATTAGAGGTCACACAAAACGGTGTCGGTGGTCAAAAATTAACCGGCAATTATGAATGTAATATGTATTGAAGAATATATTGAAGGATATCTTGGTCCCTATATGAATTTTTTCATTAGCTTGAAGAATTTGTTGACTGTCGACCAAAAATTTCAGAAAGCCAGATAGATGGGCTTTGTGGAACTACCAGGGTCCCCGGTAGCAGGGAATGCTAACCAACTACCACTGGGCCCATCCTCAGCCTATAAACAGGGAAGTTATCTTTTGTAGCATAGGTTGGTGTGTTCAGTGAGTAAGTTGTCTTGGGCAATATGAGGCGGTACCACCAGACTGTGAAAGATTTCTTAACTGGCATTCGGATTTCCGACAAACTGCTACACATGATATGCGAAGGCCTGTTTCATGGATAGCCATATCCAGTGTCGTTCCCCTTAGTGGTACAGATAACAAGGAAGATAGTAGTTAACAGCGATATGCCCAAGCTAATTCGCGTATGAGATGCTACGGGTTACCATCGACGGTGACATGGACTTGTTGTGAAATCCTAGTTACCAAACTACGGTTCAAGGACACTTATACAGCGGATCAATAAAATGTAGTTTTCAGATTTAACATTAACGTGGCATCGCTCCATCGCTTTTTGTTCATTAGGCTAACTGTTCAGCATTTGACCCGTTGGGTTAAAACTTTTGTTTTCAACTAGGCTATTACTGCTGACCGTTAATGAAATCTGAACTTAATAAATACAAGGTAACGTACCACAAGTAATAATCGCTTACTACAATCAACCTGTTATATTTTCTTTACTGAGCATGCGTGTGACAAAAGTTCACTCTCCATTCTCAGGACAATTACGGGTTCACAATTAAATTATCAGCTACTGCCCACATAAAATTCGGCAGTCTTGAGCGCAGGATTTGCTAACCCTCCACAGTTTGCTTGTTCCACTGGATGTATTCATCTCTGAGGACCGACTAAACAGGCGTACCAAAATGCTACGCCAGACAAATAGATATATTAAACGTGTTTATCAAACAGTTTATTTAGCAAATTAGGAGTTCAGGTTCATGTGTTCCTGTCTCTATGATAAACCCATCACGTGTCTTTGACATCAGGAAACCGTACTTATTTAGCTTATGCTCAAGAAACAAACCTTGGAACAACAGTCGTACCGATGACTCGACATTTACTGATCATTACTAGAGTTGAAAATCACTTACAGTTGACGGCAGCTGTCGAATTCCCACAGACCCTCCAGTCGGCCTCTTTCGAAGTACTAGACTTGAGTTTCACCCACATTAGACCTCTTCAGTACTGCATATCCTTGCCACGGCCAGGACTACCATCCCGGTCATTCTTTCATGAGGCAATCGTGTTGACCATTGCGCCGTTGATCGCACATTAGGCACGACTGAATAATCGTATTTGAACGCTCAGCCACATTCGTTTTTGAGTAATATTGTGATTGTCCGTTTACCTCGACAGCAGAGAAACAGTGATTGTCCTGGTAACTCCAATCGATGACCTCTCAGCTTGAGCTTCTCTCCAAGTTCAAATCACAGAAACCAACTTATTGAGTTACATTTTGATTGTTGATGAGTAGTAGGGGATTTTGTTTTTTATACGAGTGGAGCAACACCCACAAATAGTTGCACCTGTTATGAAAGCGGGGTCGGAGTTCTATACCTTTTTACATATCTGTTTCCATTTTAGGCACAAAATTTTCCATTTCATGCAAAAGCAAATCACTTTGGTGCATTAGGATTTCCACGTTAGAATCTTGGACTTGACGGCAAGAACGCGATTGGTCCACCTAATCGGGAGGGACAACCAATCTTAATTAGTACACTTCGGATTGGCTACTTGGATAGAAGAAGTGGTACAGGTTATTCAAGGGGCGTCAGCGGCTTTGCTTAATGAAAACAGGGTTAGCGATCAAAGTTGAGCACAAATAATCTGACCCTGTCCCCACTAATTCATCAAACTGCGGACCGTATTGGTTCCTTTGACAGGCAAGAAGGTTCAAGTGGTTAGGAGTGTCTGTGGATCTCACGTCCAATGGGAGTGAGATCTAGGGTCGCGGTAGACTTCGAGTTGTAATATGAGAATGAATCAGTTTGTGAGAACATTTTCATTAGTTCTCTTGTATACATGGCTGACAGACGCAATTACACTCGCATCAGTCAGGAAACACGCAGACGTATTATCTAAGCATTCGAAAGGGGTGATGACTGGCGTATGATTTCCGTTCTGAACGGAGTCAAGTGCAATACCGCTTACAAGTGGCTTCATGTGGATTGCATCAGTTATAGTCCCGAACGTGGCAATGATACGCACTAATGACGAGCTATAACAGGAGCCGAATTCGAGTCTAATGCCTCTTTTCAAAAGAGACCGACCGGAAAGTCTATGGGAGGGCGACAGCTGTGATCAATTTTTGGCTATCTTTAATTTACACAAAGACCAGACGTTTACGAACGGTAGTCTTGGATAATGTGAAAATGATAGCAAAGCAAACAAAAGTGATAGCCAGACATTTTGAACTGCAAAAGTGATAAACCTTGCTCCAACCATAATTCACTCATTGACACTAAATAGATTGGTGTCCTCTGAGCTGCAAAAAGGCTGAGTGGGCTGTATTTGATAAGCTTAATGATTCGAAGTTTACACCTCTTCCTGCAAATGACTTGAAGGCAAGAAATCACTGACGATAAAGTGAAGTCTGGTCAAGTGAACTAGAAACATGAAACACAAACTATATGTGCGATGGGTTGTTTGCAAGGAGTCGAACTTCGGTTGAACAGTCACTGTCTTCAATGACAAAAAACAGCTTATATCTACTATATATAAACCACTCTATATGGCTCCCTGAGGTTTCCAACGAACACCCCACCTTATTCAGAGGTACGATGAGAATAATGTCTGACAAACGGTACAAAAACTAACAAACTTTGTACGCACTCTGTAGTAAACTCAACTCGGCTGCACAGAAACAGGTTACATTTACAATACTCCAGAGGACAGTTCTGCATCAGTGTGTCGTGGACAGAAATGCTTGCCAATGGAGTTTAGAAGATAATTCAGTTTCTAACATGACTTGCTTCCAAAATAAACTAAAAGCTGATACCGCCTGAAACACATCGCCATATGATAGATCTCTGTCCTGAAAAGAGCAGTAGTATACTATTGTGGTGGGAGAGCTCCATAACTCATACTCGGACTCGGCGTGACAGGCAGATTTGTGATGTACAGGTCCAGTTGCGCATTATGTGCAAGGTAAAATGCATGTCAAATTAAAAACCAAGGGGAAACTTTGCAGTCTCAGTGAGACTGTATTGTGAAACAGTGACAGACTTCCTTACTTATGAAATAAAAATTGTTTACTAATAGTGGATCTGTTCAGCGTCCAACAGGCGTTCAAATGATAATCACAACCAGCAGTCGAGCTATAGGGATTTAATACACCTGACATGGACTACTACTAGAGAACGTGTTCCCGAAAAGTAGACGGCACATTAGCAGCTCAAAACTCCGAGAGTTAGCCAGAAACGGGAGCTCAGGCCATATTACAATCAGTCAACTTGAAATTTGAAGATCATAGTTGAGGTCGCAGAATGACTGTGTTTCAAATATATGCATAGGACTTCTTAAATCATGCTTTTAGAAAAAGGCGTCCATTACTGGACTTTAGCAACCTCTCCAGTCAAAGAGCAGTCGATCAAGTTTGTAGCAGACAAGTTTGCAGTAGACAGAATTCTGACCTAAGCGGAAGTGCAGTTGTCGGCTCTTCTTCACAAGCTTACGAGGAAATAAGAAATACAGCGGAATCGCTATTAGGAGAGAGCTGGCCAAGAAAATTATCATCATTTATATATGAACCGAATATATGGGAACAATTCTGCACCAGTACCATAAACATCGGTGAAGAAGTAGTGTTGAAGGGTGGAACGAAAACGGAGTTGTGATTTCGTAATAAACAAGGATTCGATTTGCCGAAGCAGGTTCCTTTTGATGTGTTGTCGACTAAGATAAATTTCTTTACTCGAAAACTCACGGAGACAATCTGGGAATGAATGTTACTCACAGAACCAACTTAGGCTTGACAGCACGTGGTAGCTGGAGACAAGGCGAGAACAATAACACTTGTTTAGCAGGCAGAAGGAAAATTGGAAGGATGTTAGAGCGACTGATACAGGTGAATGGCCCGATCGGCCCCAGAACCGAGCCAGTGGCTTGAAGCATTGCCAACCATTGACCAACTAACAACATAACGAAAAACCCGGTATGGTAACTGATGATTAGCACAAACAACAACGGGCTGTATTTAGAGTGAATCATACAGAGTCAGGTGTTCTGAAACAACCTCGTGATCGAACGGTATCGTAGACTCTACCGAACGAATTGTGTCCAAGTGATAAATGTTACTAATCCGATTATCGAAAACAAATCAGCAACCACAGGAGATGGCTATACTTGGAAAATGACACATCTACTACAATTGTGTGTGTCTGAATGTGAAAGTCGATACCAAATGTATAAATAATTTTCACTACTTCACAACGTTACTTGTGCGGCACCTAATCACCAACAACTAGTAGTAACTCACGATATGTTAAAATTGGCAACATTGCTCTACAGTGACAAAATGCAAAATGACCAGTGTTTGATTGATTATGTAAAATCGTAATTTGCACAGTGATATTAGTTCATGTGTGAAAGAACAGGTGACCAAGTATTACAGCATTAGATTAAATACTATTTTTGTTGGTCAGGAAAAATATTGTCCAGTTCAGAGATAAAACGGACAGTTGAGAATTTTTAGCTGTGATTGAACCTAGTACACAAGTGGCTAACATTCATCCCACTCACGCAGCACCCATCTGATAACGCCTCGCACGACAGATGAGGCTCCGTATCCCTGAAGGTTATCCACAGATAATCTTTTGTCACCGTTAACCGTTCTCCATAATTCCCACCATATCCCATGATTAAGTAATGTGTACATTGGCCATTCTTACGACAAGAGTGTCCAACCCCATGTTCTTCACTTTATGGTATTCGTAATTACTACGTTCAGGCGGACATTCAGCCAATCGTACAGAATATCCTGGACAGTCTCCTTCCGACACACCGTAGGAAACCATTGTTCACTTAGATTCACCTGATTAGTTATCATTTCGCCCCCAACACTGTTTAGTTCCACACTGTTCTAGAATATGAACCAATTCGACCCTTCGGATAGATTTTATGTGTTATTGTTTTAGCTTCTCAAAATGTATGAGCTACATGTTAAAATTATGGAAAATCAGTCAGTATCTTCTTCAATGAACTTCCTATACTTTCTGACTTATTTCTTTTTTTTTGCCAACTGGATGTGACTAAATGCGCGGCTTCCAATATTTCTACGATATTACAATTATAATCCGTTGCTATTTAAAATATCTTCACCCCACTAACCCTGTGAATGAACTCCGTTTCGTGCTATCGTTAGGGCTGTAACCCTTGTTAATAAAACCCCCATCTTTTATAGTTTTGAAAGGTCATTTACCCCTACAATTTATGTTTTCATATATCCTTATGATCCTCTGAAAAACTGCATGATTACTACATTCACTAAATTATCTAGGCATATGAATCAATTCACTCAACCAGAATAATTTTTTCTTTGGAAAGCCAAAGTACAATAGTTTTGCTGGACAGCTGTAACAGGAGCTAAACTCCAGCACGACGCTTCGTTTCGAAAGAGGCTGACTGAGAAAGTCAGTGTGAATGCGACAGCTTCGATCAGTTGTGAATGCGGTTTAGTTTATATGAAACAGCTTTCTCGCTTGAGCTTTATGTGATCGGTTTCAACTTCAGAACGATTTTGTAAATTATCACATGGTGGTAGTGACTTTTAAAATCAGTTCATGCTATCTTTTTCTCGTGATAATAATTTACATTTGATTATCAACAATCAGACACGTAGCAATCTGTAGTCTGTTCGGAAATCACGGCACGAGATTGGAAGAGCAGTTGCATTTTGTCAAAAACATTACGTTACTTATGAGTAAGCAACCGTTTTACAAAATTTCACGTCCATATGAGAGCATGTTTCACTTCTTCATCGGCTCACCCAATGAGTGTAAGCAAATTGGACGATTTAATCTGAGTTCTTTCAACATTTGCTGATTGTCTCAAAGTTATCTTTCTCTGACAACATTAACCGCAATTTTTGTTTTGAAACGAGAAGAAGATCAACGCGAGGTTGATCTGAATGTTGACAACTAGTGCACGCTGGTTTAACCCTAATAGTTTGTTCCACGCATGTCAGTTGGTAATGACCAATCCTTCGGTTGCGTGCTGCTAATAGGGTCGAAGTAAGTACACTTGTATTTTATCGTTTTTTGTCTCGGTGATTACTTCTTAAAACTGTGCATGCCTCATCATGTACCTTTACCATATAAAAGAATTAGAAGGGACCCAATTGTGAACAATTTTGTGGTCAGCCGAATTTCAACTATCGGCAGGAAAAGATTTCCCATACACGGCGATGGCGCTACCAGCCGAATTATGAAGTCAGGCTGGGAACTCAGGACTTTCGGTTGTTCACTCATCCCATTATGTCAGAGAAAAATTCACCAAACTTTTCAGCACAGTGACATTAGCCTTATTGAATAACTATCAATCACCAGTTCGACAGGACAGGTATTGTGTTTCACCTATAGAATTATGCAAGGCCCACGACTGAAATTGCACCCAAAAGTGCACACTTAGTGCTTTGGTTGGGTTTTAATTTGAAGTCCAGAGAGTAAGAATTAATTTGCGCGGTTCATAGGCGTTGACTTATAATCTAGGTGGCGACCACTTTCAGCTAGCCAGTTCGAAAGTTCAGAGCGACGTGGTTATCACACTGTGGATTATGTGACCGCGCCAGCTATTTCGGTATCTTTTAAATATGTTTTGTGGGCATGAACATTTACCCTTGCCAGTATATAGATCAGTTCTATGGGGATACTGACAGTGGCTTACCGAGTAGCTAAGTTTTGTTCACCATCACAAGATTTTTACTAATCACATTCCTTCAGAGATTGCCGTCTCTTTATAGATCCACGTATAGCTGATAAGCATGACTTGCACCATCAGCTGAAATAGAGGACACAACAGAATTCGAGGCCTCTAGGTCACATCATTAATATCTGCTGGATAGTTAACCAGCAGTGCTAGTTTATGAGCTGGTCGACTGAACTTTGGAAAATTTTAACGTAAGCAATGAACCAACCTGAGCAAACTTAGCAGACTAAAATATACATTAGCACGGTCCACTACAAGCAACTCGGACCCTGTCTGCAGATAGGGTGCATGTGCTACTGATTCGGACGCACTTCATTTGAGGTCATCAAAGCCATGGACAACAAAGTAGCCTCATAAGCGCGATGATCTGGTTTTAATTCTCAGCCTGTACAGATATATGAACTGCTGTTGAGCTATTTTCAATTTGTGAAGCTATGAATCTCATATTTCTGTTCAAAGTGGATACAAAAAGATTGGCTGATATGATTTAATGTAACTGAATTTAAGTTTTTAGCACGACTATTTAGCTTGACCTGGCATAGTCACTGACTGATGCTGTAGATTCTTGACTGTTACAAATCGGTGAACACTTACAGTCGGTCACATAGTTTGTGTTCAGAAGCCACCTTTTACAAACAGACCTTAAACTTAACTCTCGCTTGCATGAGAGCTCCTCCCTAGTGCATATCCTTTGTTGACACGAAGGTGCACTATACCGATCCTCGTGGTTGTTAAGCGAGATGAATTGAATCAGGTTAATTAAACACATCTGTATGAGTAGTGTTCAGCTAGGCAAACAAAAAATATTAGGTTGTTCACCCCAATCCATCTCTCACTTTCAGGACTTACAAGTGAGATTGATGTAACTAATTTTAGTAAAGCAACTGTTTGACAAAAGTGGATTCTAACAAATACGATACTTAAGTCCAGTGCATCTTTCGAAGTAGGTTAGTTGAACGCGAAATCTGCTAACCAGTTTGACTGGTATCTTAGTTTTAACTGAACTGTGTTAATTAACTGGGGAGTTTCGTTTTCGTCCACGGTGTGACCGACTCAGGCACTTCGTTCATTTGTCCGCCTGTTTATAATTGAATTTCTCCGACTGGAAACGGGTTGAAATTAGTTGAGTAAAATAGATTTGATAATATCTTTATGGGGAAGCATGTTCCATCAGATGCGCGAGTTACTTGAAGGTAGGTATGTGCTTGCCAATAAGTTTGTAATTTTCGTGGGGGTATTGACAATAGTTTACCAGTCGGTTTGTATGTGTCCACTCGGTTTTTCACTGGCGCTGATCAACGAAATATGTAGGCGAACTTCCTTGTGTTGAGAAAGGTCCATGTCGAGTATTCTCGCGTTTGTGATTTCTCTGGATACTAATAAGTACCAGTGACTGGTTCTATACCATGAGAATGGTCTACCTGAACACGGGCCAGCCTCTGCCGGCGAACAGCCGACATGTTATACTTATAGTGGACCGAGATTTCGATGACAACAATCTAATTTTACCAGTCTGCAAGCGATGAAGAAACATGACGAAAAATACCTACTCGTCTCACGGTTGCACAGGTCGTACAACAGGATGTTCACCTGAACACATTCGGTATGGCCAACATTAGGCCTGGTTAAGTTTCGCTCATTTTTTATCGCTTAGTTTGTGTCCACTGTATAGACTGAAAGCTCTTCATTTGGGTTCCATGCACTTCAAAATTATGATATGAGATAGGCCGTCTCATCAAGTACATAACTTGACGTTTTCATACAGGCCTATCACTGGGGAGGTGGTATTGCAATGTGGCGTGCTCATTTCATGTAGTTTACCAGTACAAAGCCGATGATAGAAGGGACTGCTGTTCACCTATGTAAAAGCTAACGTGGGCTGTGCACAAACCAACGAGTTAAAAGCACTCCCCACTTTATGAAGCGTCTTAACTTCACCCAGTGAAATGGATGAAATTTTTAGGAGTTATATCATTCCCAATTCTAAGCACAGGAAAATGTGAATTCTGATTTATTGTGACATTAACAACTTCCGTCGTTTTCCCATTTTAATTTTGATCATATCTTTGATGTTATAATGAGATAGTTGTCAGTTATTCCAAGGATCTTTATCATCCCCGTCTAATGATCCCTTTTAACTAATCTATTATAACTTCCTCGGATACAAATGCATTGTTTACAGTATCCAGATAAAATAGATAAGAAAACTAATCCACCACAGTGTCTGTCATTTCGGATTGTTCATCATCATGCGTTCACTATCCCTCATAACCTGGGAAACGCAGGTTTTAATTTACTATTTGGTTGAACAAGAACTGACTGTTATGTGATATCCGAGCCCAATCTAGTACGAATGAAGTCAAACAGTTAGGGAGCCGTGGTTACCGTGTTATTGGTAAATGGGCTGAGAATAAGACAACTTTAAAGACAGGTTGTAATACTCTACGTTTCAACCACTTCGGGTGGCCTTCCTCAGACGTATTTTGATTACAACGCTCCTGAGGAAGGTCACTCGATGTGGTAGAAAGGTTGTGTGTTACGACTTATTCTTAACGTTACGTTATTCTGAATCCATTTATTATGAACTAGCTGTTTTACACTTTATCCCACTGTTACTATCTCCGATCCACGGTCGATTTCTTACTGCACTATGATTGGCTGTCCTTTGCTTAGGTGTGCGGCTGGCGTACTTCCTATTTCGCCTAATCTCTCACTCCGACATGACAGGTGTGGTCAAATGAAGGGGCCGAAGGGTCGGTGGAACATGCTGATTGGTCAATTAGGTACAAAAGCGCGCATGATCTTTGACTAGTCTTTCCTTTACGAAGAAGCGAAAAGTATGCTGCAACACTTAAAAATAGTGGCTACTCCAAAATTCAAAAAAATAAAATTTTGAGAGGATAGAATTTCGAACAGTGGAGTTTCCAAAAAGACCAGCACGAAAGGGTAAGTTATACCTCAGTTTAAAGGGTCTTTGTTAAACTTCTGTTTAACGGGTCAGATTCTTACAAAGTAGAGTACAAAACTGAGTGCATCTTGATAACAATAAACTTTTACTCATCTTTAGTGAGACACCAACTGTGTTTGACTTGCGTGGACATTGTATACTTGGATCTATTACATTGAAATAACTATTTACAGACGTGTTATCAACGTGGTTTTAGGTCATATCCGATATGCATTCAAATATGTTTTCACTCACTTGGTTATTCACACCTAGAACTATCATAAATCGGCAACCAATTTGTTTTTTTTCGAGTTTTTCTAAACAGTACCTGAAATTATTGACGTAATACAGCCGACAGTAATGTAAGATTTTGTGTTAATCATGCCTAAAGCCTTCCAGTGAAGTAGAGTTCGAACAGTCGACCGCAATTATGAACCAACTAGCTTATTCACATGTTGGTATCTCAACTGAGTTGATAATCGTTATCGCATGACTAAAGAACAGTCAATTTGTCTGATGCATGTCAATGTTTGTAGTGACATCTGTCAAACAGATTGGGAGAAGCAAGCACATTAATGACTGCCAATGGACTGTTATTTCTCATTCTGGTTATCTCACTCGAGCACTATTTTTATGAACAACACAGAATTTCCTTTTTACTTATCTCATATCCTTGTGTAGAAGATGAATACTTATCTGAATTTATCCTAACTAAACTGAACTGAGGTCTCAATGCGCTTTTGATCGTTGGTGGATATTTTTAACTAGAAACACTTATTTATGGATAAGAAATGTTGAACCAGTAGTGTTCGGGATGACCAATGTACATGTAGCTGGATAAAAAAAACCCTCATGATTATATTTAGAGATTTCCAGAAAGCGGTTTCTACGGGAACTGTATCTCAACAAAAACGAGTTTTGTTACCTGTCGATATTTTGCAGGAGTTAAGGTTATCTCACTTTTCGGAGTATTGGCTTTTTATCTTAAACTATTCCTGTCTGGGTAAAAACAAAACAAGATGTTCGACCCATCGTTCAATCAAGAGTTAACACACAATTTTACTGATAAACAGTTCAACTTTGATAAGACATCTGATCACTTTTATGGATGTCCTGTATAGATCATGACACATAAACCACTAATCTAATGCAAAAGGATGCTGTGGATTGTTTGGATCACGATGGTTTGAAACAAAGCACAGTTAAATCACAACTTGTTATAACTCCCTTACCGTTTGTGTATTTCCAACAGCAACCTACTACCGTGAAATGTCTCAAATTGACCCATTCCACGGCTAGTTCTGTTGTTGACTATGTACTTCAGTCCATGAGGTTCCTGGGAGCCAAAACAACAATTTACATCCTCGTATTATCATCGTTGCTTATGATTGATCGGCATATGACAGCCAGTCAATAAACAAATGAACTTCGGTTAGATCCAACCAGACAGCTGTTAAGACTTGTGACTCAAATAAACAAAAGACATTGTGTAAGGCCACGTTGTCCCTGTCCGTGTTTCAAACCCTGCAAAAGCCCCGAAGTTTCATGCCTGGATCTCATCTGACTTAACATGTCCATTCAACTACCTAGTAAAAATTTAAATGGCTGTTATCACTGACGACCACCTGAATTAAGCAAGACTGAGCTCCATTCGGACTTCGTGAAACCTTCTAAAATATGGTGTACTTTTCAACCGGCACACTTAAGCATTGGGAAACACTACATCAGTTTTTATTTCACTCAACACGTCCAGTTCGCTTTTTGAATTTAGCCCTCTTGCTTGTGATCTGAAAGCGTAGGTCACTATAGTCCACTTAACTCATAAATTGTCTGATCAATACTAGCTGGAGAATCACAGCAGTAAGGTTCCATAATGAAGTTGACGCGATAGGTGCCACGTGCAATTCCAAACGAGGGATTAGTCTGAGTATTACTATCACGTAATTGCAGATACAAATCCCGTTGGAATAAATCTCCCATTCTCAGTATGGACAGAACGAAGTAACAAACCAGCGTGTGTGTCTCACGAGGTTAATAACCCGAGTTCAAATCCAGTTTAAAAGAGACTAGGCATCGCTGACTAAGTGTAATCAAAGTACAGCCTGAACCCAGTAATTCTGCTACCGAAGTTAGGTTCGAGAAATTAGTTTTCTGGCAAAACCATTGAATTAATGTGTTCATTATTACCAGTACGAGGTGTGGAACAGTAACAATATAGGGTCATTATGAACACCACAAAAGAGTGAGCTGTTCGCTGTTTTACTTTTTTGTCTAAGGCAGTCGGCACCTCTTACAACATAATTCGTTTGAGTTTTTATGCCAAGACATCAGTGGAATGGGACCCTACATATGTCTTCCAGAAAACACTATAGACCTCACATTGATGACAGCACTGTTTATTGAAACTAATGAATTATGCCATCTATACGCAATATTACAGAAAAGGTTCCCGATTGTTCGAACTTACTCTAAAGAAAAACCCTGAAACTATATACATCGTAGTTGTTACCGACCTCAAATGCTGCAGGTTGCTGACGAGAAAAATAAACGTTAACAAGGACAATCACGTCTAAAACTTGTCAGTGTTTCTGAATGTAGATTACAAACACGCTTATTTTATGCCGCATTCAGTTGCCAAGACTATCGTAGGTCTTCGGCAATGTAATGTCAAGTGTTCATTTGCCTAACATGGAATCATTCGTAGCCCATACGCATATTTGTAAATGCAATTTGTAAGCATATTCTGAAGGGAATCGCAAAGCTTATTCTACGGTCCGATTTCAACACAATCGTCATATTGTCATGGCAGCTGGGTCACTGTCATCACATGGCAGAATAGCGTTGTTGCTCAGCTGGATGGCAGCATTCTATGCTGCAGTAACATGGAATCCACATGTTACGTGTTGCCACGCTGCTTACTGTACGTACTCTCTTGTTCCGACCGAAGTAACGACCAGACAGAGCAGTGACTTCATACAAAACACCAACTCACTGACCTTCAACATGTGTTTCATAATTATTGGTTTTCTTGATTATAACCATTCCAGATATTATTTGACAAAAGGTTTCACTTAACACAGAATAACTCTGGCTTAATGTAACCATAAGGCCGAAAATATACAATTTAATCTTCCCATGTAAATTTTCTGGAGAAGATACGAAAAATAACAGAACGAAATGCACCTACTCATTTATCCATCCTTTTCAAATTATACGACTGAGTTAATGAGAGGTTTGAAGGCATAGCTCGTGTTCAAGGTAACCAGAACACACAAAGATGATAAGAACAATCGAGTAAGATCTATTCATCCAAAAAGGTTGATTTAACTAACAACCATATAATTCTTTTTGACTATCTCGGTCCGATTTCAGGATCATTACCATTAATACTTTGTGAAAAAGCTAGTAACACGAAATACTTGGAAAATTTGGCAAACCCTGTTGCTGTACACAAGTCACCATTACTGACGTTGGTCAATAGCTTGTAGCCTAGTAATGGGGTTCTGTTGAATCAAGCTGTTCAATCACAGAATGAACTTTGTTTATGATCGACAACATTGCAAAAATAGACAATGTGTGTTATATCTCTTGTTTTACTGTGTTTTATTCTGGCTGAGTCCAGTCAGGCATCTGTTTTCTCCCAACCAACCGCGTCAAATCCCAATACAGTATTCGAGCCTTAATCAATACTTATTGATCGTCACAGAACATCCAGGTTATTTTCAACCACACACTAGACTTGAAAATAGACACGCAAGTGCTCCAACTCAATAGATATGAAGCTTTTGCTTTTCGACTTGTCTACTGCAAGTGAGTTTAAGTGAAATCGAGTATGAATTTCAAGCTTGCAAGTAAACATTAAAAGATATCAAAACAAGATGTTATTAGTGATTCTGTTGCGAACACTCCCACAATGAAACAAAATAGATGGAAATGAACTAAGTGATGTATTTCAGTCTAGGCAAAGCAAGTACTGATCTATTGTACTACAAGATGTTTGCTATCATGCAAAACAATAAATTTCATATAGGTTATCCTAGTTTGTAGACAGAAGCCGTTGAGTTTGCGACTATTGGTAAACGGTTCACTTGTCACTGTGTTGCCAGTATCGTATGAACACATTTCTGTTATAACAAATAAATCTGCCTGTCTTTGAATTGCGATGCACAGAGTAACGTCCAAAGACAAAAATTATCATTACAGTAGGGCCACATATTAGTTGGTAAGTGGCAGCTAAATACACTTATGAACTTAGCTCAACAGGATTCAGAAGACAACCGTGCGCATTAGGTTGTTGTCAGTACCTTTTCTATCACTGTTCTCCGTCGAGGATAGTTTATTCAACTAGTACTCAATCTTTCATAGACAAAATGTGAAAGGTCCACAACTGTTACGTCTTGGTGACTTTTCTCTCTCAACTTCTTTAGAAACGTGTTTTGTGTCCTGACTAGCAAAGTAGGCGAAATACTAATCACCATTTCAATGATTGCTTTAATCCTTTGTAGTGAAAGTTGGCCGTACTATATAAAGTCAGATAGTAATCATGAACGGCAGCATATACTTAGGAAGTAGATGTATCAGAGACTAGATGCTCGTTGCTCTCACCAATGTGTCTCGACCTCAATTCCACCCACAACTTATCCACCCAGAGTATGCAGGCCAAACAATCCTGGGGTAGAAAACTCAGCCCTTTTTAGGTTGTCTTGTGCCTACCTAATGTCTGGGGGTTGAAGTCGTTACTTCCCACTCTATCGGAACATAAAATAAAACTTCTTTTGTGAAGGTTGTAGTCCGTTCGGTATCTCCTCTTGTGTACGTGATTTCCCAATTGCGTTTCCGTCATAATTGAACGTAAGCTGTCGTGAAACAGGTTTGAACATGCGCGCCTGTAGATGAAAGTGGACAATCCTAACGTAGATCCTATAAATGGTTTCGTCGGTTTTGGGGCGTAGCTAGTTTGCGTTCTGGTTGGGAGTTTGTGATTGTCGGCCCGACTACGTCTATATTCGTTTGATAGCCATCCTTACTGTATTACTAAGCGAACTCCACTCGTCGTAACAAAGTTGGCGCGGTTATCTGTCTCGTGACCTTATTCTAATTAATCGGCGCCAGTTTCAAGAAGACTTTGCCAGGGATTTGCCTCAGAGCAGCCTACCATTAGTAACGAGCTGCACATGTAATACCCAGTAGCTGTGGATGCAACTGACCGTCAAGTGCGGAAGAGACATGAACTCATTTCGTCCGAAATCCATAACTCAAGCTTGTTTACATATTTCGCCAATCACCAATTCAAATAGTTATACAAGCAAACAAGCGCACACGTTTGCTAGTAGTGGGGAAATTTATTCGAAATTTCACACACTACACCCTAACCTCACAATCATCAGTCAACAGTCTACAAAACAAACTGACAACCGTAGGCGTTTGTAATTCAAACGCATTATTCAGATGGAAACTCCGATGACCCAGAACACTATCCTGTCACTGCCCTTCAGTCAACGTGAGTTTATCATGGTACCAGCCTTCGAATCGACTCGAGCATGCGAGGCGAATAGGCATGGATGCAAGTAAATGATGCATGAGCAAAGGTTGATTATTTTCAGTTATAGCGCTCGCATGTTCTACAAGAACTGCCACTTGTCCTCTTGCTCCACCACCTTCTCCTCCTCCTCTTCTCACAAATTGACTGTGACGAGAACAACATGCTGTCGAGAACTTGGATGACCCGTGAACATTTTGAGAGAGCGACAAAAATTTAGAACATGAGAACAAAAAACACCTGTGTTTGTAAGGCGTAAATAGTTTGTCAGAATTTGTTGCCGTTCTCTCTTCAGTTTTGTATGGTGATGATGATGTGAATGAGTGCGTGTCTGTGCACCAGCATGTCTCACTCTGCCCGTCTGTTCAGTAGGATGTGTTTGTGTTTTCGGCATAAATTGGTTGGGCGAGAAGTCTGAGGTTGGTTGGACGTCCGACGGGATCACAGTGGTTACCTGATGGTTGGCCACAGGCAAGTAAGCAGAAAGAGATAGAGGGAGATAGCTTATCATTTGGACAATACGGGCAGACTGCTCCCGCCGTCGTTGTTGCTTCTGGTGTGGTTCGCCGTTGTCCTTGTCTTCGTTCTGATTCTATTCTTGAAACTTGTTTGTATACGGTTCACCCTGTATGCTGGTGGACACACCGTAACACTAATAGGAGTGGTGGGGGTGTGTTTCTGAAAAATAACGGCCTGGGAGAAAACATGCACCTGACGCTTGAGCGCGCGTGCGTACATATACACCAGGGACAGAGAAATGAACGAAGAATTGTAGAACAAACTTGGGTCTTAGGTGCAGTTGAGATAGTCTAGCATTGCCGTAGGCAGAGAAAACTTAGCGTGCTCACATAGCCGTAAAGTAATGAATCGTATTCGTTCGATCGATCAACCTGCATATGAATTGTTTTCATATTCAGCTCTATCCAAGACACTAAATGAAGCCAAACTGGTTTATCAGCTGCATGCTAGTCAACACATACCTATTTAATCTACGGTGGACGACTGTGAGTTCGGACGCTCACGTCACCTAAACTATCACTCTGTGTTTGACCACCTCTGAAACCTTCTTCATAAGGGGTAGAACCATAATCAAAACTTAGCATATGTTGTCTACACATCCTTCAAATTGGAAGGAGAAACCGACATTTGGAGTAGAAAAAAAATTGACAAATCTGCTTAGATACAAGTCATCCGACCCTCATTTGACATCTCTGACTGTTCTAAGAAGATATGTTGCTGAATAGAAGGGCTGTTAACTGTACCGCTTAATCGGCTCATCTCAACTGGTCCTCTACTGAAAGACTGAAACTAGCCACTAGTCACACCTATCTTCAGAGGAGAGTGTACAAAAGACCCAGCGAACTAGTCCTTAGCTGGTTTTCAGGATGTTGGAGGACCTGCCCGATGAATAGCAAATAGCTGATTTGATAAACATTGAGCCTATCACTAAAATACAGTATAACTCTCATAGGGAATGCTCATGAGTAACGAACACGTTGATCGTTTCTGAAATTTGAACAAAGGTTTCCGTCATAGAAATGCTCACCGATACCTCAAATTTTCCAAATACCTACGGGGAGTTGTCCATTTCGAATTGCGAAGGAAAATCTTTAGACGAAGCCCTAATAAGAGGAATCGCGGTTGGCTAGAAGACCATCTAATCGGATTTAGATTCATTGTCGAGGTTCCTAACTGACGTTCGTATACTTCAAAGGTCAATCCTAGACCCCTTGTTATTCGGTCTGTTTTTTTCTAGAACTATCCAGCAATGTCAACTCAATGATAGTGCTTTGCACAGAAGACATCAAATCTTATACAGTTGCAGCGTCCGGAATAGGTGAAAGCTCTAGAGATCGATTTGAACTGGCTTAATTATTGGTCCGTAGATAGCTCCCTACCGTTCAGCATCACTCTCTGTGAAGTCATGCCCGGTCGTCTACACAAGTATGTCAACCACAACTTGGTGACATCAAGTTAATCGTCCCCGTATTCGAATCAAACAGAACCACAGTTACAGGCAACTTAATTCTGGCTAGAAAATGTACAACCATTGATAAGATGCAAAATGATACTGAACACTAGTAAGAATGGATGGAACGTCCACCTTTGAAGCATTTTCCATTAAAATGGGTTTTATAATTCACTCAAGCTCTTTCCCTGTAAAAATTTACACTAATCAATAGAGATCAGACAGAGACCACTGCAAAAGTTACAGGACACAGAAGAATTCCCCATTGTGAGTGATAAACTAAACTGGGTCATTCTTCATTGTATTACGCACCATTAGATATGACTTAATTCATAAATTCAACTGCACACCAGCGGATCTAACCCAACTGGACATAGATGAACGCATAAAAAAACAGCGCCCCAAACTGGATCATGAAATGAGAAAGCTTCTGTGCAGACAGTTGTTCTTCTCTGTTAGGATCTGTTCACACTGAAACACATTACCTAACTGTGTGGTCACAGCTGAATCGATGGTGTTTGATAAATTCTACATAAGATAACCTAAAGTGGAATCTTTGAATCACTGCATATCTGTCAATGACAGAGAAGAAGAATGACTATTTACCACAGTCCAGTAAACCGGTTTGTTTCACTTACTGTGACCGACAGCTTTATGTACCGTTCCCTAAATCGCGGATGTACTGATAGTCTTATCTCAGGTTAAGCCCACCGAAGCTCGGTTAACTCATTACAAGCGAAGGCATAATGTAGCAAAAAGGCTCCAATAAAGCACATTATTGTCCAACACGTCATTTATCATGCTACGTGTGCGCTCGCGTTTTTGAATCACATTTCCAGTTCACAACACCCCCCTCCGGTTTCCATTCACACGTCGTGTGCACTTCTACCCGGTTTATGTGTGTGATCAGCGCCTTCTATCGGGGGATTTTCCGCCTACCACTCCTCGTCCGTTGGTCCGGTCTCGTTGAGCGATGGCTCGTCCGGTCTGTCGTGTTGTCCGCCATCTATCTAATGTGGGGTTTGACCGTATTCCACGACCGTGTCGAGATATTCCTGTGAGTGTTGGGATAATCGGGTCCCAGATCCGGTCATCCATTCTAGTTTGCGTGCCATGTCTCGCCCGTGGGTCCGATCCGGTCGAGCGATGACTCACCCGATCGCCTCTGTTGTCCGCCCTCCGATCGTTGAGGGTTTGTGGTCCTGCCTTGCCCCAGCGTTGTGGTATTCTGCCGAGTGTCGGAATACTCGTAACCCCGGCCTGACAACCCACCACAATAAAACTAGTGCTCTAGAATCCAAGATTCGATATAATTTATCTACAAAGTACACCAATGAAAGTCACCTAACCACGTGGATATATGTATTCTGGCTAGTGTTCGATAGAATAACATGTGAACACTTTTTGTTCAAACATCGAAGTAGGCTTCAAAAGGTGCTTTGGCTTGCTGGAGGTAGATCAACCAGTAGAAAGCCACAAAGATCCATTATGAATTTGTATTCACAAGTCATTTCATGTTAAAAGGTCATTACTTCATTTTGTTTCAATCATCTAATTGTTTTATTCAGTTTATTTTAACAGACTAACAAGTGTTACCGTACAATTTAATGACTTTTTTAAACACATTTATTTTAGCGCTCCTGTGCAAAGAACCTGCTGAGCTAACCATCAGCGCTCTTATTCAAATCAACGAGAACCGTTCTCAATGACTTTCAACATTTGTTGTCATTCGCATTATTTATCCAGATGTGAAAGAGTAGATTATGCCAACTATGAGTTTCATTGTGGACCCAATGCATCAAAAACTTACACTGGAGATTTCTGGCCCCCGTTCTCAGGTGATCCAACCAATAACCCATTCTTGGTCGAAGCTCGCAAACTAATTGACCGTTTGCCCTTCTCACTAACTGGAAAAGCTCCAGGTTTTGGTTCTACATCCAATCCCACAGTTTACTTCGCGTCACAATCTAATGAGTCGGTATCGAAACCGACGTGTCTGATCTCCTGTTCCCCTCAGACCACTCATACTAAATCCACCAATATTGATGTTCCGTCACTTTACAGGCAGACTGATCACCAGCTGAACAAAGACTACCGGTGTCGACAACAGACAGGGTGTTTTGGTAGAATTCTTCTCTCCGAAGTCACTGACATAAACTCGTCTGGCTCCTCCAGTGAAACCACTTCATTTTCGACCGAAGAAAGTGGCTTTCATAATCTTAGTGATAGTGAATTGGATGTGGACGAACTCGAGAGCAAATCCACGGCTATTTCCGACAGTTCCGCACAAATGTACGAAACCAAAGATCTATTCATGAACCGACTTTATGACCACGGTGATGTGAAGCCAACTCATCGACTGCTATCCTCGCGACGGCAACGCGGAATGGGACGTACACGAGGACCGGTGGTACACGTGTTTCAACGTCAAGCCGCCAATTTACGTGAACGCAGACGAATGCAATCGATTAACAAAGCGTTCGAAGGTTTGTCTGCATAACTATTTTCATCAAGTCTGGGACAGCTGTCGTTTTAAGTTGAGTAGCGAATTGGTATCTTGAACTATTTCAACACAAAGGTTACGCCCAAACTAATCTATCTGCTTTACAAAAAACAAACCATCAGGGCACAGTAGAAACTCAGTGAACAATAACTTTACATTAGGCAAGGGGAGGGGGATGAACCTGCTTCAGCACACGGAGATACGGGTAGTATGTTTAGTGGTCAACTTCTGTCGGAAGAACACGGCCCGTTAGGTTGCTACTATCAGTTATCAGGTATGCTGACCCAGTATACTTCTACTACGCATCTTATTGGATTACCTAAAAATACTTAAGTTTGAATATGATAACCAAGTTGTGAGCTATTCGCATTGTTTATTTCAAACTCAGCCTAGTCTACTGATCGGTGTAACTGACAAACGTATCTGTAAGAATGAACAGAAAAAAATCAAATGTCTTTAACTCGCAAGCGGTTTACAGTTTAACCAATGATGATGGTATATACAATATATGTGTAATGATTAAAATTTTTGTTGAATCCTGTACCTATCTGTTAGGTTGAATAAGTATGAGATAAACGATAAAAGTAGCTTATAAACAGGCTGTTACCCCAATATCAACTCCTGTATAGATATGAGCTGACACATGAAGTTTATCCATAAACCTTATGGTTACGTGCAGTATACATTTAATATTTCTTCGTAACTCTAACATTCAGCTGCAGTTCAAGGCTTGCAACATTCAAAAGTGTACAGTTAATCATCAGCGATAAAAAGTAGTGCTCAATATGTACGGTGAAATTTATGATTTTGACCTGAGTGAAAAACCTGGATCACATGATTACTGATTTAAATCAGTAAGTTAATTGCCGTGTTATGTTGTTCCCTTTGAATATTTTGGTAATCTGGGCAATAATCGCTACCAGTTGTGGTGACTCAGTCGTGATTATTGTAAGTTCATAGAGGTTTTGGTCTATAGGCCCATTTCACAACCAAGATGACAAGCAGGATCACGGGGAATGTTGTATCGGACGAAGATATACGGTACTGGTAAGCTCTAATCAACCGAAAAATTCACGTCGTTGAAGTACTTAGTTTCTAAATGTGTCAAACAAATACACACGCACTTACAAGTGATAGCAGATATTGACTGTAAGATATATTAAGTGTAGAACCACATTTAAAGGTTGAAGTACCGCCCGTGACCACCGCACATGGATTATCCTGCACCGACGAGGAAATAGACAGACGATCGAAATTGAGCACCTTATTTTCTGT
The DNA here is from genome assembly GCA_013368495.1 of Paragonimus heterotremus. Lineage (NCBI taxonomy): Eukaryota > Metazoa > Platyhelminthes > Trematoda > Plagiorchiida > Troglotrematidae > Paragonimus > Paragonimus heterotremus. The sequence continues at coordinate 96,981 of LUCH01000767.1, forward strand.
AGTAGTGGATTGCGCAGGTGCGCTCTGTACGGATTATCTTCTCGCTACCTTTGCAGTAAGCGTAAACATTACAGCAAACCTTGTGTTTATTTCATAAACTATCGTTTGCTGCAAGGGATTAAATTCTAAATGTTTTACTTAATCCCTTTTCGATGGTGTAGTTCATGCCAGTTAGCCGTTAAACGCAGACTTTTTTCAGTTAATTTCAGAAGATATAGGACATAATGCTGACCTGTCAACGTTTACCGAATGTGTACATAGTCGGAAGGAAACGCCTTTCAACAACCCGTTGAAACAACAGGTGGTCAGGTCTTAAAGTACCCATCTTCTAAACTCTCCTGCAGATTCTCTGCATGGGAGAGAATGAGACAAATTAGCACGGGTATGAAGGCCCCACCCAAACCGCAGCAGATTATGGGCGCTCAATCCTGATGGCAGCGCTGTTTAGGCGTGAATAATCTTACACAAATTTATTGTAGGAAGGAATTCTAAACAATTATGGGCTTTAACCGACTTACATCAGAAACACAGAAAAGTGAATGTTTCACTGCATTGTGTACCAAACTGTCAATTTAGTGTAGCAAATTTATGCATGGATAAACATGAACTTCGTCCGGAAGTTGTGTTGAGTTGATTTGAATTCGGGCTGGACATTCGTAAACATTACTCATCATCAGCACTAGACACATCTGTTCTCGCTGTATGTTCCAAGTCTCAAAGACCACTCGCTAGCTTTGAGTGGATACAGTAAGGCAGGTGAACGTGTTTAAAGTCACAAAAAAACATATTTTAAACTATTACATTGTCAGGAGTAATAATTTTTCCTTTCTTACCATTAAAGAGCACCAGTAACCTGAATAACTGTAAATGCCTCATCATAAGTTTTTTGGTTGTTAAACCACAGTCACGTTATAACTAACCTCGACAAAAACAGAAACACTTAGGATGAGGTTCATTCGCTGGCACATGGTGAACTGTAATCTTCTCACTCCGGTACCTTATATATTCTAGGGTGGCACAGTTTGTTGTACCTCAATCTCGTTTCAGACCGTTCTTCATCTTGACTGATGAGCCAGCATTCCATGTATGTTCTCAACTGAGTTAAGTTCTCTACAGCATACTTGTCATTTCCACTGAAGAACGGCAACGACTGCACTATGTTTAACGCGTCAACGGTTGTTGATTACCCTCTGTTCTCTGCGGTTGTAGAGTGATGGATGGCAACACAGAGCTATCGTGTGTGTTAAAATAGGTCACAATATTCTGATTTCTGTCCAGGATGTACAGTTCACCCTAACCTATTACCAGAAATGCACGCATAAACAACCGCTGGGTGTTCAACGCTGGTACACTGATTGAAGCATGGTTGCTCTTTCCGGAGACCATGGCATTAGTATCTCTGTGCGGTCGCTTCATTTAGATCAGAATTATTCTCGTCACTAAGCATTATACACTAATGGGTCCACGCAGAATGTTAACCGACTTACCTTAAACCTAGCTGAATTTGGTTCTGAATAGAAGAAACTAATCTCCTCGGTTTCTGCTAAGCTAACTGATTTGATTATCGATTAGAATGATGACTTGGAGGAGCAGGAGAATGATAAAAAATTGCTACATGCCGGTTTTCAACCTCAACAGTAGCACGGCGATGTGTGACAGAACCCTAGTTTCCTTTAAGCTCACGAAGCTACTCGCTCGTAAGACGAGGGTACAGATGAAAATGCCCGATCTATTTGTGTTCCGCAAATTTATCGAGCTTGCAGTCTTTATCTGTTGACTAATATCCTCAGAATAGACAGTCAATCGTAGCCAGCCACGTGTCCTTTTGGCAACTACTTTATGTCCGGGAGATCTAAACCTCAAACATATACGATGTCTTTTAGTTATTGTGTCGCGACCACTGTTAACACGACTTTCACTAAAGTTACCTGATAACTGTTTGCCAATGACATAGGTGCTTCGGCTTCGTATAATCGATTGCAAGAAATACCCCACCTGAACCTTAGGTTAAGGAAATTAGCTTAAACGTAGCGTGTGATTATAGTTTTGTCCCTGTATGTTTACCTCTGGTGTTCATTAGTGTGTAAGTGACACAGCTGTGATGGTGTTTTGAGGCACACCTGTGATCATGTCAACTTTAGTAAGTCATGTAATCCCCAGTGTTCAACAGACGGCATCATAGAGATCGATGCCTAGACGTAAGCATGCATATCTATATGTGCAATGCTCCTGTTAAGACATAGCATGCATCAGCTACTCACGTGACTCATTTCTCTTTGTGCTACGACCCCTGTCGATTAAACTGACGTGTCTACAAAAAGACACTTTCCTGAATTCACCATACACTATTTGACTGCATATCTGTGCATCTCAAAATAACAGCTGGACGTAGAGCAGAAAGACAGCCCATTCTACGAGACTTACAGGGGCTCCCCCAGGTCACTCATACAGGGCCATCGCCACAAGTTATTGACTGAATGAGCATTCCAGCAGTTGACTACTGTAGCGTAACACAGCGAATAGTTAATCCAGGTGGCAATCTGACTGACTCCAGTAGATAATTCATGGTATTGGATTGCCGTAGTTTTGAATCTATCAAGAAGTACAGTTGGTGACAAATAATGCTCTTTCCTTGTACTGTACATGCTGAACGTAAAAGGGCAAGCAACCTTGAAGCCACAACTAACCGTGCTAACAGTTGACTTGCTACAGAAGCTTGTAAAGTTTCGGAATACACCGGGATAATGCACTAACTCGTAACATATAAAATACTGTCAGGGGCAATAGATGATCTCAGTCATCATCACTACTGTGTTGTCTTTAAAAGGACACTTCATGGCCTTCGGGTTCGGTGGGTAGCTTGATCGATGGGCTGCTTTTTCAGTGACCACGAAATCGACGCGTTAAGAAACATGACATATAACCCAATAATACACGATAGTTGTAATAAAATGCATATCTGCAGATACAACGCCAATCTCAGAACGATCCGCAGTTAGAATCGAAGTGAGACAAGCCAGTAATGACTGTTTTTCATGTGCCAATGAATGGGGCGATTTTGACTGGACAACATAAAAAGGTCAGTAAGGTAAGGACGAACTGTACACTGTTTTTGTCGTCTCCTTATAATGCTGCTTACCGTGTTTGTTTTTGTGTGTGACAGTGTTCGTTCAGTTACTAGTCAGTGGAGGGAATAGAATCATCAAATTTTTTAAATCAAGTGTCACAGTTGACAATGAAGCAGTATTAAGCTTGGAAGAAGCAGTGAAGATCCCAGAATTCCATATATAGTAGTTTAATGGTCCAACCATTCCGGCTTGAGGCACAAGAACTTCGTTTACTGGATGTAAGTAACAGCAAAGCGTAATTTACACGTTCTGTATGAACTGTCACCAGTCCTTGCATCACTGCATGATGTCGGCTGTTACTGAATTCCTTGTTCAGTTATCGGTATATCTACACACTTTTTCCTATCGATTTTGTTTTCAGGCCTCCGTGCACATATACCCACGCTTCCATATGAAAAACGTCTATCCAAAGTGGACACTCTAAGACTGGCAATCGGTTACATCCACTTCCTGCAAGATATTGTACAAAATCAGAAAATAGTGGAAGAAGTCGGTTGGCAAGACAAAGAGAACAGAGAAGGAAGTAGTGAGGATGAACCAAACGACGCATCCAACGATTCAAAGGACAACACAAGCCAGAAGACCTCTTACATACGTGTGAACCCCATTGCTAATAGTGGAACCTCAAACGCTGCCACCGCCTCACTGCGACACAGCTGTCAACCTGGAGTTGGAGGAAGCAAGTACATTGGTGGCAGTGGGGTGGACTACGAAAGACAGGGTCGAGGTTCAAATTCCGTGTTAGGATCTGTACAAGGACCGAAGAAAGTGATTCTGAATCTACCAAAGCAACGTGAGTCAGTACATACGGACGGCTTATGGCCCACTACCTTGTGATATCAACTTCTTCTAGGTTATGTATGGTCCGAACTGAATAGTTGTAGGCCTTATATAATGAAACGCGTTAGAATGAATCTAGCTCGAAATGGTAGCTCTGTCTTGTGTGCCGTTGGGTGGATCCCGGAAGTTTTGTATTTTCAACGATTCTTCGGATTCCTGTTTCCCCTGACACTGTAGTTGATGTAGTATTGTAGAAATGGGAGTTTCATTAACAAACACCGAGCTGTTGAAATTTCAAAATTTACTGAGTCAAATATTGATTTTATTGTTCCGACCACTACTACCCTGAAATAAGCGAAAGTTGTAAAGATGTCCTTAATTTGGTATTATAATGAATTAGGATTTTCTGTAATGGATGGTAGAGAAGAGATTTCAGTAATCTGTAAAGAAATACAGGACTAAACTGGGACTACTCTTTTAACTGAAAGCCATCCAGTCTTCATAGTAAACTGGACTTTAGCTTACCCCGATGCTCACGTTTAAGAAACTATTTGTGTGTGGGTGGGAGTTTTAAAAGACAGTGTTCAAGAGGAATATGTTCATGACATATGACGCGTTGATAGGGATACCTGTTTCCTTCGGTCATTAGTGATATTTGGGACAGCGTCGTAAAAACCCGGTTTAAAATGTCCACATTTAAACTGCCCAGTGACTGATAATCGATAGGAATCCACAAAATCTTAGGCAATCTGGAAAAGTGTGTTCAAAGTATGAACCGACATGAGAAACCTAGACATAGAAGAACCAAAAAATATCGTTTTACCCTCGTTCTTTAATCAACTACGTATTACGTTGCATGCTAAAGGAAGCAAAAAATATACCACTTGTGGATCGTACAATAGATGAAAATATCTAACCTATATTCGGTCGTCTTCAGAGTTTGTCTTTCAAATACAGTGTTTTGGTTACGGATGCGTGATGAGTAAAACTCCAAGCAGTTTCACCAGCTGTTCAATATGATAGTAGAATCATTCACCGGATCCATACGGTGCGCAGTTTCGATATAACTTGCAGCAATCAAACGAAGAAAAGACCTCTTCGTAATCAATACTCGCATTAACTGTAGTGGAACTTGTTTCACTAGCCACTTACGTATATTTATATCGTGATCGTCTAGTCATTATATTAGAGAAACGCATGACAAATCTGAATGACAAACCGTGTGACGTATCTGTTCGACAATCATGACATCTTCGTACAAAAACCTAAAATGCAGGTTCCGTAAGCATTGTATATACACACTGACTTTGAAATTAGCCGTATTTTTTTTTATAAATTTAACGGTTGAAATTGGTTAGTATTTCTGAGTTCCTATACCTGATTTCAAACGATTGTATTAGTTAAACTTGGTACCAGATTTCAATAAGCACTGTTTTGTGTTTCATTGACTGGAATCTTAAAGAGTATAGATACTACCTAGTTTATGTCAGTTAGTGATAACTAGTACCAATTCGATCCATCCCGGTGATATATGAACAATAACCTATCAGAAAACATTTCGGTCTTGTTCAATCAGATCATGTGTCAACTGATAAAATCTACTTAGTGTTAAAAGGATCAACATGTACACTTCCTAGGAAACTCACTTTGGTGAGTAACGAACCTGGAGATTACAGTAAAACTTTGATAATAACACCACTCGTTAACAGCGCTAAGTCGCTATAAGTTTCACTTTCATGGCAAACAAATCAATAAACCCTGTGTAAACCAACCTACCTAACAGTCTCTCTAAGTGGACCGGGTATTCACCACAAAATAGTTGCTCTCATAAACAGTGGTAAATTTGACCAGTAGGAACGCCAACCACACACAGCGTGCACAGGTCGACTGGCTGAGGTAACAGACCACGACTGAACCGACTAAATGTTCTTCGCAGAGTGTAAGTCGGATGAGAAGTCGAAACACTTGATTTGTGATCCGAACAGACAAAAAATCCATTTGCTCTAATCACCATCTGATGGATTAGCTCTAGCGTACTGCTATAGAACATGAGGCCAGCTTCCTGGTTCGTTGCTGGTGTATGTGTGTGACCCAGTGAGTGACTCCTGTTAAGTTTACATAATTGTGAAACAACGCGGTAGTCCGTCTGATAACCACCCATTCAGCGCATTTAGTAGCAAAACCTTATGTAATAGGTTAGTTCTGGTAAAATGACCTTGTGAAAGGAGTGATGTTGAAGTCACTCAACACCAGCTTTCAGACATACATGTCGTTCATAGAAAATAGACACAAACTGATTTACACACTGGGCACATGTCAGCAAACTGTTAACTTGATCTCTACCACTGAGGATGCAACTTGATGGCGTATTAATGTGCTCACTTTGCGAGCACTCCTTTCCGGTTTAATATCGAAAGAATGACAAGTGTCTATTGGTTTTCGAAGATGGAAATAACACAGGAAGAAACTCAATAATCAGGAGGCAAAGCTACATTTTACAGGCGCAAAAGAACATGTCAGTTTAATTGGTTACAATAGTCTATAGAACACGCATTTTAAATAAATACCTATTACATATATATATATATATATATATAACAATTTACAGTCCAGTATGCATCCTTGGCGGTTTTACAGTTGTGGGTTACAATCCGAAAGAGAGATCCATATTAGACTATACCCTCTTTTACAGCGCCCGCTCATCTATTGGCGGCATGTAACCACAACAGAGAGGTGGCTTTAATACCATCCCCAACATAACCGTTTCACAATGCAAATTGAACCAGAACAAGTTTTCTAGTCTGCACTACACACAGAGACACGTACGGAAAAGAGACAGACAATATCTGAATGTAATCAAGGTGGACAATAAGTGTCCTGATCTTCGGTCTTTTCATAATTTAGATGGCTACTATAGGGTCAATTTATTGTCAGCTTCTGGAAATCTTTCAAACAACTGCCTTGTTTAATTACTTGTAATTTGAGTTGCTCTGTCTCTCCTCAAAACACAATAGGAATTGTATTGTTATGCATTCACTGACTTTTTCACCACGGACTACTGGATGTTACATACAAGGGCCGCAAATAGTGAACAAGGGTCGGTCGTTGTCCGAGCGATCATAGGTCCCTAGCGTGCTTTTGTTTGGTTTGAGTAGGGAGGAGCTGTGTTTCAGCGAAATCGTTTGTCAAATGCGGGTATAGAGTCTCCCCACCCGGATAGTACAGTTGAGTTTGTGGGTTACAGTTGCTATGGTGGTCATTAGCATGTATGTAGGAGGTTGTTGCCACTGTAATGTGTCAATTATATTTAGACAAAACATTTGAGCAACCGGTTTTCGTGGTTGAACACCACATAAGCCTCCAGTACCATTATGTGAAAACAGCAGTTTTTTGACAATGTTGCAACAGGAGCTGACAACGAACTCTTCCATGAGTCATGCCACACAAGCATAAGCACACACGCACGCACATCGGATGCCAATCTCGGCGGATGGCGTCATCCACTGAAATTGGATCGGTAATTACAAAGCAACTGAAATGCTGCTCACTGGATCCACATTGATCGTTGTCTGATTACAGTTGCCATAGTTGTCGTCGTCTATATTCTACAGTGTTCGAGTCCAGACCTCCATCCCCTCATCGCTACTCACACCCTACCTACCGCCTATGCTTCACCGTCATCTCGCACAACCATCACGCATGCCAATCAATCATTCGAAAATGTTGAAGCCGCACTAGCCCATGTCACAATGGCTGAGTACACCTCATGACACGCATAAACTAGCACGCGAACCGAACTAATCTGAGCAGTGTATGTTTGTCCGTTTAACCCGGTTAAATTTCTAGAGTGAGGGCAAACGGATCGACGCGGTATGATAATTAACCAAAAAACTACACCATGGATACTAATCACAAAGTAATATCTCAATGTGAACGACCGATTATGGATCGCACGAAAGAGTTGGTGCAAAGCTAGATACACATGAAATCTGCGGGCGTAGGAAGGTTGGGAAGAATGTGCAATAACTAACAATGGTAAAATTAGGATCGGCGGTCTCATCTGCATATTTTGATGTGGGGTTGAAACGGTTGATGGCATATGTATGTTTTTGGAACCGGCGACCATAATTGTTGTGTTCAAAACTATCCAGAGGCGAAATACTAACTTATGTTCCGTATGTACACTGGGTCTCTGGATCATCACCAAAGTAGGGGACTTTCAAACTGGCTACTGGGCCATGTCATTCGATGGAGATTGTCATTTTCTCAACTTAAAATCATATCCTCTAAAGTTTTTCATGTCAATTTTCCCCGGTTTATTTGAATTCATAAATTATGCCTCCGTGACTGTTTTTTCGCAATAGATGTACTTCAGGAATTGCTGGAAGCATACGTTAACTTGCAGTGTATTCGGAATTTGGCTATTTTATCATGCTAGCCGCTGTACAATATTAATTTCATGCCTTTTGTATTGCGTGTGGGAAAAGAAAAACAGAAATCTCGTCGAAAATTCGGGGAAATATTGTACACACTTACTCTATCGTATTTTACGTTTTAATCAAAGTAGAAAAAGTGAGCCGGTAGTATGGTTGAGTTAGGGCATAATTTTTGCATCAGTTTCACTCTGGAAAAACAACTGATCTCCTTGAATGCAGTAAGCTGATCATACGGTTTCCAAAATAAAACGAATAACTGCGGAATGCGATAGCATTGAGATCGATTTGGAAGCCCATCTGAACATTCCAGATCGAGTTGAAAAGACCACTTTCACAATTGGCATGTTTTCAATAGCCACGATCCTTCACTATGCTGTTTGGTTTCAACATGATTCATTCCAACCACTACACATAAAACGGCGATTCACAAACCGTGGGTAGTTGCCTTAAAAGCGACGTATTCCTACTGCATTGATCCCTGCAGTCACATTAGTGATTGACAACGTTTTGCACAAAGCTGTCCTATTGAGGTAGTAGCATTCATTCGAACAGAGTTCACCCCCGCCAGAGAGCAAACTGAACGAAGGAGAATCAATAAACACATATTTGTCCGTTTGTTTGTTAATGAACAGAAGTGTCGAGTTAGTTCAATAAGCAAGAATCAAATCCTGAACAACATACAGGCTATTGTGCTCTTTCATCCGCCCCCCGTTGACCTTTAGTGAATAAGTGGAGTGTATAGTGTATACAGTTTTGAAAAGGGTCATCTACAACTTGGCAAACAAAGTTCTTAACTGAATTGAATATATGGAGACTTGTAGCTCTCAGCGACCTCAAAATGTGTGGTCTGTATTCAACTCAATAATAGAAAGCCTAGGGTTCAGTTTACTGGATTCCATAGTATGTTTTTCCAAAGTACTTTCGATCAGGGTTCTCTGAACTGTGCTAACTGAACAAAGTAAGCTGATAAACTGGAGTCAGCTGCACATAAGTGCAATATGCGTTATCCGCTCTGCTCCGATCCTGGTCGCTACCACCCATGACGGTGACTCAAATTAGTGTGCTACATGAACGTAATATCACACAGAGGTCCTAGCCACTGACTCACAACAGTTCTATAATTTTTATCCCACTGAACTCTCCCAGACCATACTGTCCACTGATGTTAGCGTAAACTCTTATGAAAGTTATTTCGAATTGAACACGACTGACACTTGATCGCAGCCTTCATACTCAGATTTGTTTCTCGGCTGGCCCACATCGAAAGGAAGCATTAGACTCGAGTTCCACTCTTATTAGAGCTCATCGTTAGTGTATATCCTTGTCTGGATCGATGTTCGCACTCTGTCCCTCGTGCTCGTGAGACTAGCGTGTTAACCACAATACCAGTAACCTCACAATAGGTATGGTCGAATGATTAAATCCAAACGCTCAGTCATAACCTTGTATGAATAGTGTCCAGCTTGCCTGATCATTTCGAAAGGAGAATGAACAGAATCGCTCTGTTCTATCCAGCTGATAACCCCGTGGTCAGGACTTCGTAGTTAGGTCGAAGTTACTGTCTTCAGTGAACCAACTGAGCATGGTTTGCATCAGTAGTGAAAGTGCAGTGCGAACCCCAATCTGGACAAGGATATGCACTAACGATGAGCTTTAATAAAAGCGAAACTCGAGTCTAGTGCTTCCTTTCGATGTGGGCTAGCCAAAAGGCACATCTGGATGTGAAGATTGCGACCAAGTGTGAGTAGTGTTCAATTTAAAACAACATAAATCCCCAAACTTACACTACTTATGAATGTGTTTCCTACCAGTCGGTATGACCAGAGTTAAATAAAGAGATAAATGGCAGAGCTAAGTCGCCGCTCTATTTCTAGTAAGCACATTTACAGGTTTTTATTGCTTCAGACATTCCTGAACTGACTTGAAATACTGTACAAACAGTAGTCGTATGTTTCATATGCAACCACACTAATGCAGTCTGCCTTATTTGATTGGTGCTAAAGGCGAACTCTCCTACTGAGTGGATAAACACAGTTTATGTCAGTCAGATGACACAGAAACAGCTGGTACCAACGTGCGTAATATCCGCAGGGCCAACAATCTGGTCGTCAGCACCATCGACTTGGTTCAAAATTCATTCAGACTACTTCCACTTGACGAGTTCAAACATAGGCGAATTTGGTCATGCTGGAGTGCGGATGTAAGAGTGGGTATTTAAAAAAAATACTTGCACTAGGTTTATTGGTAATTCTTGACATTCGTATTTATAAGTGGACAGATAAGGATGATAACTGAGCATACAAGTAAAGGGTTGATTTGTTCATACACCTTCATCACATGAGTCCTGTTTCCTCGTTCAGACAACATGATCGTTTGTCTACTGGGGAAGCTAACATATTATTTTACAAATCGAAAGTTACTCACGTTCGATCGCCGACTTCATGTTCTGACTGGCTTATTTGGAAAAGAAGCACTAAACTTGAAGTTACTTCCTTGATTAAAGGTCAGCAGTAGTGCATATTCTTTATTGAACTGACGGTTGTGCGATTGTCCACGTGCTCGTTGAACATCGCATTACTCACAATCGAGTGTTTGAAGAATGGTCAACAAGAGCGTCCCACAAGCATGAACGCATAGGTCCAAACCCTTGTCAGTACATGAATGTGCAATACAGATGCGTTCTAACGCGAGTGAAGCTCGAAAATAATGGGTTTTTTCGAAAGGGTCTAACAGGAAATGAACAGCTGTATTGGAAAATCATCGATAACTTACAAGTGATATTCACCTTATAACAACTAAAGTGACCGAGTGTTTGTCGGTAGTTGATTAATTCACTAATTAATTCACTAATTACTGCACCATCCCCGTAGAATAGGAATGAGCTGGTGTATATTACTTGATACTTACTCCTCTCTAACTCCGAAAGCTGTGTGTTTTAGAGTGATTAGGTCGAACACTGACGACAAATGGAATGTAGCTCTATATCGGAACTTGTTAAGAGGCCAAGTTCCCTCACGTATTCAACTTGTTTTTGGTAACTGACCATGATGGTATTACACGGAACTAGCCTTACTGTCGAAAGATTCTAGGCTGCAATTGTGTGTCCTCGTGTCAGTCACGGGATAAGTCCACCTGTCAATGAGCCCTGTTTCAGTAAGTGAAGATCCATAACCATTTACAAATTCCGCGCTTGATAATTTTGAGGACTCCACTTAATTTTCAAAGACTAAACCGACAGAATTTTTACAAACGGATATTGAATGGTCTTCAGTTGTCGTCATACACACTAACAAACCGCAACCGTTACCACCGTGGTCCTGATTCATCTGAGACAGCAAGAGAACGAAACGGATCGTTAGGCCACATACTGAACCTTTAATCCTCTGAGGTGGCAGATTTGTGGAAATTAGCTATCATCCTAACACAGTAGTCAGTAAAATAAATGAGAAAATGATAGCTAATTTTAACCACTTCTAATGGTTTAGTAATATTAGAGAACACAACAATATTGTTCCACCGTGAGTACAAAAGGACCAAGGTCCATAGACCAATATTGTCTGTTTACCTCACTACAAAAGCAATCCATCTGTACGTATGCAATATGTATACATATGACTACTAGTTTCTGGCCAAAAGAATGAATTTAAGTCAGCCACTGTGTGCTTTAAAGAGATTAATCTTGGCCGGCAGATAAACTTCTACTTGATCAGAGACTGGTAATGAACCGTCATCAAGCCATATTCACGTTGGATACAGTCGCAGTTATTGATAAGTGAGACGGTGTTTCGTAAGTGTGAGTCGAACGTTATACATATGTGACTTTTGGCCTTCGAATTCAGTAGACACTTTAGGCAGCCCCTAGCGAGAGGTAAAACTAGACTACTGGGTCGCGCTTGACAAATTTCTTAAATAACACGTATCTTTGTCGTGGGCAGGATTAGAAACTCGACCAACCATATATTCAGACAATCTGATCGTCAATAATGTTAATTCCACTGGAACACTTCAACTGCTACTCACAAGTGAGTGTGACTGTGAGTTTTGACATGATAATTTGGTCTTGTCCAAGGGAAATTCAGTGCAGCAATGGTGAACTAGGTTACCTCATGAGAACAGAACCGGCGTTTAAATCCTGAAAGTGGCAAGGATGTACACTCTTGACAATGCCTATCTGAAACGACTGACATTTCCAGGGCTTCCATTTCGAACAAGCTGATTGAAAGTGTATCCGAATTCAAAAGTAGTAGTCAAATGATCAACAGCTGTTTAACGAATTGTTCCATTTTGTTGGCTGTTCATCCGAACAACAGTGGATTGCTTGATATCTTATTCTTCAGAATCACTGCATTAACGGAGTTCAAGCGCATCATTGATGACCTTAGTAATCCTTATGCCGTTGGGTGTACAGATGTTGAAACCTGTTAATTCTTCACACTGTGATGCTAGCATTCTAGTTAATTTCTAGTTATCAGAAAATGTTGCTTGTTTCCATGTGAATGTGAAATAAGAATCAAATATTACGTAAAAATATTTGACATTTTCAATCTAGCAAATTAATTGTTATCCACCAAGCCTTTTGTTACTGATTATAATCCCTCACAGTTTTATCAGTTTTCGACGTACCGAACTGCAATCTCTCTACGAAACCGGGTGATTATGAATCTGCCGGTCAGTTCAGAGGTCGGGAAACGAACCAAATGTCCGATTGCGTCCTGGTCGGACATAGTTTGAGTTGGCATCGGGAGCGATTTCCGTGGAATCGCACTAACACCAGTTCTGGTCACGGCAAGATCAGTAACAAAATGGTTGCGAAAATTTGGATTCCGGAACGCATAGATAACAGAGCGACCGAGTGATATTTTCCTACACACCACTCTGTCCTAATATGAGAGTGTGTAAATAACTGAATTAAGAAGTTATTTCATTTTCGTTTTTTTTTGTCAAATGCTATCAACTAAAAAATGTACACATGTATTGATTAAAACAGAACAACCAACATTCTTCTACTTGATTGGCCTTTCCGAGAGCACGGATAATGAAAGTGTGAGACAAGAATCTAGGCGGCGTTCAATTCGATTATCCAAACTTCTAGGAAAAACGCATGCGGCCTAGGAGAACACAGATAATTCACACTGCCTCATGACCAACATTAGTTAGTTAGAGCACATCCATTTGCAGCAACCCCACTCGCTCTTAGTATGCACTATAGACAGGTATTCTAGAATATGTCTAGCAAAAGGTGATCAAATTGAATGGACTATGATCACGTCAGTGGTTTAAGTTAATGTGTGAGCGCCAGCTGGAATGCTGAAAATGTAGTTTCTAACTCAGAAACGTAATAAATGTGAATGCCAGTAGAAACGTGTTGTAAATTTGTGGCATTCTCGCAGATGGAAGCGAGAATACCTAGTTTTTACACAGAACTCAGCTTGGGAACACACGGTACTCTGGCCGTAACACACGTCAGACGGGAAGTAGTTGTGACTGGTTAAGTCACACAGTGAACGACTACTGAAATGCTGGACGTCCATTCTAGCCAGACTATTATTTTTGGATTAAACGAACTACTTTACTCTCGTAATGAGTGCTTCTTATTGCGTTTGAACTGACGATTTAAGGTAGTTATCTCACTGCAATTAACACAACTATATCGTTCAAGAGAAAAACAAACGGTGACACCAAAAATAAGCAACAGATACGTAAAAAGGTGAATGTGAAAACAGGCTGTCCGTCAAATGTGAGACGCTGTGTAATTAGCAACACTGAACAAAAGGACAAATCCTCTCACAAGGATAGCAAGCGTTAGTGAGCAAGGGGGTAATCTACTACTGTTGAGACAACACGCTGTGATCATCCTGGTTGCTATTGATGTTCGCAGATGAGCAGCCACACATTTTAGCTGATAGAGTAGTGAATCGGAATGTTTTCCTTGGATTTCATCACTGCGAAAAAAGATTCACGATGCACAATGTGTTTGACCAAAGCAAGGCTTACCATCATTCTAGCCTTGTGTAAGTGTGTCTTTGGATAAAATGTTGTTAAGGATTTGCATACAATCGTGACTGAGTTTGAAAACAACCCCCGATATGGAAAACAAAAATGCGACTAAGTTTTGACTGAGTGCACCAGTGACTAAAAACGTGTTTGTTGCATGCACTCCTACACATCAGGCCTTCAATAAACGTCAAACGAAAAGGTGGTCCTAGATTAAGTGGTCTATAGAGCCCTGCATGGTCACGCCTGCAAGCCTCCATTGCCTAGTCGGCACAATCAACAGACAGTTAAAGCTTTATTTAACAGAAGCCCAGCAGAATTCATATGAATATATCCTGATCTGAGCCCAAATAACTGATGGTGAAATGCTAGTAATCTATGACCCGATGCGTTCAGAGCTGCTGTCGATGAAGTTTCAATTTCCAGTTCAACTGAGCAAGTGGGATTCACAAGTTGCAAACCACGTTATGAGCACTGTGCCATACAGCACAGTCAAGGCGCGTGCAATCTCGTACAACTTTCTAAAGTTCATAATAGAGTGTACAACGGAAAGTAGAAATCGTGTACTCGAAAAAGCAGTCGTAGTGTGGGTTACCTTGAGTGAAAGCGCATAGATCTATTAGTTGCTCCTGTTAGTGTCTGACAGTCGCATTTATACACATTGTGATTGTCATTGTGTTGTGGTGATTGTGAGGTTGTAGATCGCAGAAATACAACATAAACCAGCAGAGCTCTGAACAAAGCTAGAATAGTGCATAGTCATAACGATCCCTGTACTTTTGGCTGAATAAGTATGAAAGAACAGGACAAATCAACTCCAGAGAATAAACTGCAAGAGTGAGAAAGCAGGCTGACGAGAATGGACGGGGTTAGCTGAATAGGGAATCCCTTGAGCGGATCAAATCCAGATCACTGTGGGTAATTAGAAAGACCTGATAAAAGTTGCTATAGGAAGTAGAACGCTATCTATGTCGAATTCGCAGGTTCATAATTTTCTACCTGTGACGGAAAGATTAAACGTTTATGCTTTCCTAATTCTAAGTTGGCTGAAGAACAAAGTTTGTTGTGGGGTTTACAAATGTAAACATAAAACTGTCAGATGTAAGGGAACGCTACATTGAGGCAGAATACCAGTCTCATTGACAAACACGCAAACACTCAATAACTAATAGACAGACATGCAGAAAGGATGGCCTGTGGGAGAGCATTGCAGAATTGATTAAACGAACTGTTATGCCGATTTAGCCTCACTTACTTGGTGAGTGAGTATAACTGTGGATATCTCTACCGAATCGGCCGTGACTACATAGCTAGACAGTGAGTTCGAAAACGATTATTAACACTGTAACCTGCCTGTTTGAATAACACTTGACCATTCATTCTTGGTTAGTGGCTACAGATTGCTTGGAGACAGAGTAAAGCTCTTCTCAAAATTTCATGCGTATCGCTTGCGGCACTTGTTCCATTTGCTGACTGTCGATAAAAAGCAGCAATTGTCTCTTCTCTAGTGAGTTAGGCAGCGTAATCATTACTCATGTGTGAATGTTGCTGAGCGCTGTGATATGATAATTTGGTCGTGCCTACTGTAAACCCAATGGCTCAGTAATCGACAGGATTGCTTCAGTAGATCCCTGGTCGGCGCTCAAACTCTGGTGGTGACAAGTATTTGTATTGCTGGTGTGCTGCAACAAAAAAGGAACTCAAGTCTAGTGCTTCTTCTTGAAAACAGCCGGCTGGCTTATTCATCTATATGTGAAAGCTGTGATCAGTTTATTCAGTCTTATAGCCAATTTCCTTATGGTATATGTGATCGTGGCTGTCTAGTGCGGAGTTATCACAGGGACTCGAGGCACCGTAACAGACTGGTCAGCTGCTAAGCCGGAGAAAGCATACTGTACATACAGGTGGTTTCACGCAAAATGGATGGTACAGCATCGGATACCACAGAACTTGATGAGCTCGAAGATCAGACTCGGATTAACCTCCATTCTAAAATTTTCCTGGAGGGTGCTGGGTTTCTAGTGTTGGTGCGAGATGAAGACTGATCTTATGTTTGCACCACTTAGGTGTAAACTTCCGTTCACTCTTTGGACGTTAACCGATAATCCTGGACAGTCAAAATGTTGTCCCCTGGCTTTGGCTTGCGGCTGTACACAAGCAGTGTTTACCCAAGCAGATAAACAATCCCTGTGAGTAAGAATAGGGGAGTATTGTGTTCACATGATTATCTGTTGACTCGTGGTCATGTCACACCGTCAAAGAAAGTGGTTTATCAATGGAGGTGATGGCAAACAGTTATTCAAAGCAGCAATTAGACTGACCACAATCTGCGCGGTACAACTCTCAGTAAACAAGTTACCATATGACACGTGTCTGACACTAAGGGGGAGAACAAACTTTAATCAAAAAATCTCCTCCACAGATGTGTATATTTGAATACGTATGCGCATGTATATGGCACTTTTTCTACTGAGGAAGGCAACTAGTTAGTCTAAAGATAGACTGACTGATATGAAGGGGTAGCGAAATACATATGCAGATGGGAATAGGTATTCTCACGCATTGGGCTGAAGTGTTCATTGACGGACGTGGCTGATAAAAGTGCGTACAAAAATCTAGACCGATAATTAACATGAGCCGTAGGCATTTAGCCTCTAAAGGGTATGCAAATGATCGCATTTGGACATTCGAGGCTACAACGATCTGCCCTGATACAGTCACTCCAATCACCCCCTTGAAGTCTTTCAGCAGCGCCAGAACGACTGTGAACAGGGTGTCTTCATCTCCGAGTTCGTCACGGCGTCTGTTGTGGTGACCACAAAAGAAGTTCGACATGAGAAGTTGTTTAGTGCTAGATATTCACTACAAGGTAAGTGAAATTACAGAACAACAGATGCAAACACTATCTTGTACGGCTAAATTATACCCACATCCTTGGTTGTAGTGTGGCAGCATTGTCTTCGGTGACACGTCCTGTATAGCGCGTATACAAGTTTCTGATGGTAGCTTCCAGCTCCTGGTCATTCTCAACCTGAGACCTACCAACTAGTATGGGTCTACAGTATTGCAGTAAATGAGTTCACATCCTTCCGCGAACAATCCAATTTTTGCTCTCTAATGGTTCATAAGATGAGTTGTGGATGTTCATACACTCTGTCTGCCAATCTACTCCTCATCATTCCGTATCAGCGGGTATCCGATTGGTACCAAAGTGTCAGCTGCTCGCTCGAGTTTTTCAGGTTTGTACACTGCACATTTCAGCTCATTGATTCAACCCACCTCCTAACCACTGATAAGTATATTTGTATGATGTTGTTCCAGCAGTCATTGGCTGGACACGCAGATGTAGAAGTCCCGAAAATGTGGCTTCACCCTGGACAATGAAGACATCCAAACTCCATCTCGGATACCCCAAGCAGACCAGATGCTATATCAAAACCGTTTAGGGCTTCTTCTGTAAACCAGTGACCAACCTGACATGTAGCGGAATGTTCATGACAGTCTACACTGTGAAGCAAGATATGCCGCAATTTGTCTGCACCTCGTGATACATAGTGTTTGAACACAGACGTAGCTGTTTTGTAGTAGTTGAGTCAGCTCTCTTTTCTTCTCGTTTATTCAATTGACTAAGGTTCATTCTTTCACCACGGTTGTATGGCAGTTAAGCATCAAAGAGAACCGATGAACCAGTGAGCTATCTACCAATGATTGATGATGGAACATCGCAGCTACTCGCATGAACACCCGAGTGTACTGTAAACTTGAAATCAATGCTTAGTTTATCGAAATTACAGTAAAATAGACCGAAGATAACACAAGAAAGAAACATACCAGTCTAACAGTCAATATTACGGGACCTGAATTCTTTCTGCGTCAATCAATTCCAATGAAAAAAAACTCCCAGAAACCATTCCGGAAACACTAAATGAGGTTCGTAGTAGATTCCGTATGCCGACGAATGGGTACCATGATTGACATGTGGAACAAGACCCAGCTTAGTCACATAAAGATCTTAACCAGACCACGTAAATCTTTTCGCGAGTAGCCTTCACACACCACTCTAACAGAAGTAAACCTGGCCTACATTTGTCTAAGAAACCTAGCATAGAACTCAGTCAGCCGTAATTAAACGTCCAAACGACATCAAACTAATCCTCGCCAAACGGCCACTGATTCGGGTTTCCATCAGACATGACCCATTGAAAAAGTGAGTCAGTGCACACTGAATATGACAGATTTCGTTATGACTCGTAACATCCGGAATTATTGACTTAGATGACTGACTAAGTGGCCCATCTGTTTGAAGACAGAATACATCAGCACACCATGCCTGACCAATTTCTGAAGCTTCTTGAAACAGTAACCATCTAAACGAAATTCAATAAACATGATCTTTTTCATCATATTCTCTTTCTCAACTCAGTCCTGAAGCCCGGTTAATCGATCGTTACAATGTTGTTTTGTCAGTCGAGAGTTCTTGGATTCGAATAACAGTATATCTTTTTGGTATTGGTATGTTCGCCGAGCTTGGCATTTAGGCTGCAAACGTTTCATCACCAAGCGAGGTGACATCATCAGTGCGTAATCGTTTTAGCGTGTAGTTTTTGAGCGCTCAAAAACTACACGCTAAAACGATTACGCACTGATGATGTCACCTCGCTTGGTGATGAAACGTTTGCAGCCTAAATGCCAAGCTCGGCGAACATACCAATACCAAAACCATCAACCCGAGCTACGAACAACACCACCACTGTTCACATCTATCCGTAACAGTATATCGCCATTTGTCGAGATCCAGACACCTAAACAGTTATCCAGTTCTCGCGTACTTCCACCGTCGTACTGCAGTGAATATCGAGTGATACAACGCCGGTTATTCTCTGTACCTTTAACTCCAAGCAGTACGTATGCCTCATTCTTGTATATCTCACTGCATGATCCTTTTTCACGTAGGCTGCAAGTCAAGGCCGCCGGACATGCTATTATTCTTAAGAGGTCAATGGCATTTAATCTACTAATAAGAGTCTTGTCAGTACCCATGCATCAGCTTTGAGAGCATGACCATTTTGGTGTTTCCGTAGGTTTTTGCGCAGTCTCTTCATCACCATGTATTGAGCTTTTTATCCAGAAAATAAGCAGTTCCGTTGTAAAACACTTTTTCTCTCTTTGGAGAATGTGTCCTGTTTGTCGGAGTCATGTACTACCAAGAAATAACGAAGGCAAAAGCCATGAGTAATGAAATAGGATGGAACTGGTTGAGCCCTAAACTCTCATTCTGATGCGTAATGAGCTGTGTATCGTTATTCATGTCTATATTTAGATTCATATTTGAGTGAGTGGTTGGAGGTCTATAAAAAACACTAAGGGAAGAAAGGGAGGGAAATCTTTGCAAGCCGAGTGGGAGAGAACCTGAAAACATATATTCGGAATGAAAAAAATATCGGTCAACTATAAACCAAAGGTGGAAGAATAATAAAGGCAGGGCCTTATATAGCATAAACTTTCGAAAAACACAACTGGTTAGTTCCCTCTGCTACGCTAAGGTGCACGGTGTAGTGAGGACGAGCGACCGCCCTATACTACTCACGCCACTACTTTTCAGTAGTGAGGCAGGAGCATAGATTTTGACATTGAAGCAGCCGCGAGAAAAATCCGGGAGAAACCCTGGAGTACAGCGTGGCATGAAATAGTTTTGATACATAAAGAAACTGAGCATTGGTGTCCATGGCAACTGTGACGTTCTGAGATCACTGTCGTACACAGATGAGTGTCTCCTTTTGTGGTCGTGTTGAAGCACATACCCCATGTTGGTTTTCTGAGTAAACAACCATTGAGTTATCCGCGTTCCTGACTCACAACACTAGTGCTATGAGTAAACAGAGCGATATAATCTACAAGGTTCGAATACGGTGGTACGAACACCTGTGGATATAATGGCTCGAGACTAAACCAGTTCGGTAGCAGATAAATCCATCCATTCACAACTCCATCATAATAAACTTCGAATAAGAGTAAAGGGTCTAACAGGTGACTACATTCGGCAAAAGCTAGGAATCGTAATGGAGAAAATCGGAGTGATGTGTATATACCCCTTACAGTTGGGTGATTATTAAAAACCGAATGCATAGGCTAGTCGATCCAGATAAGCGAAAGATAACTTTAGCATCGTCGCTAACGTTGACGGGACTGACAATGTGGTAATGCTAACAACGTGAACCGGTTGATGTTAGGACGTACCACACCAAAGTATACAGGGTACTTCAAAAACCATGCTACATACTGTGATCAGTAAGACTGGCAGACAGGTGAAGTCCCGTGGATGCGATATAACTTAAATGCCAACTTTCAAAATAATATGAATCTCTAAAATTCAGTCATTACTAGATACGGAGAATCCTTCAACCCTAGAAGCGTTTCAATAGGTCAAAAGGAGTCAATAAGTATGACCAAGATGTTCTTGTTGACTTTTGCTGCACAGAACAGTATAAGTTTGTCTTAACGAAACTAGAACCAAAGATTCATTACTAACTTCGTTACATCTGGCTGTCAGTTATTCAGGACTTAAGCTACAACGAATAACTCTGTGAATTTTTACTTGCCT
Organism: Paragonimus heterotremus; assembly: GCA_013368495.1. Classification (NCBI taxonomy): domain Eukaryota; kingdom Metazoa; phylum Platyhelminthes; class Trematoda; order Plagiorchiida; family Troglotrematidae; genus Paragonimus; species Paragonimus heterotremus. The sequence goes on from LUCH01000767.1 coordinate 117,920, forward strand.
CACATTACAAAGGTTGTTAATATTTCCCAGATGTCGTTTCACACCATTCTTTGCTTATATGGTGACGAATTTTTCCAACCGGTTATTTGATTTCTGTGTCCGATTTATTTAGCAAATGCCGAAACACTCAGTACTTCAAAAAGGCCCTTTGGATATCAACCTGTTGAACATGAAATGAGCTCAACTGCGTTACTTTTACGGTTAGATCGCGGTTGAGTATCTGTTTACCAATGGACAGTTAAAAATGTTGATCACACAATGAAGTACTTAGATATGTGACTTCTCGACTGCATCTGTTCCCACTGTACTTCGTGGGCATGTAGACAGATCAACATTCTAGCATTATAGTAATACGCATAGAAAATCGAAAACCATAAACCGCTGATTCTAGAGGCAAGTATTCTCGAGATTCAGCGGCTCCAACACAAATTCGCGCCAGATATCCAAACAAACGAATGTGAACGGAAATTTCCGCACGCTCTGAAAGCGAACAAATAAGTGAAATGGTTGAATCTCCTTTAAAACGTAGCGTCTGAAATGAATTTGTCTCACGGGGTACAGCCTACACTGAGAAAAATACCTGGACATTATTATATAGGTAGATATTCCCTAAACCGACGGATTACTTGTGTTATTAATGGCCTGACGGTAACTAATCGCGAATGATAATTTAATCGTGCTACGTACAGCTCCGATTTTGAGTAGTATAGCACGACTTGAACGCGCGAAAACAACTGCCGGCATCAAGACCAAAAAGACCGGGAGCCGAAAGCGCGTACTGAAGGCGTGTATATGCATTGTACGGAACACGTCATCAAAAACAATGTCACCGTATCGCTACCGAGGATGTGGATACAAGTTAGCCGTGCAAAATATTGTTTGAGTTCGTTGTTCTACAATTTCACATATTTTTAATGGATGTCTAATAACAAACAACTTCTTAATCTAAGCGTCATCTGCAGTCGTGACAATGCGAACAGGACAGACGGCATCAAATAGGTGACTCTTACCTCACACAGAGTTAACAATTTTGGGACCTCTGAGGAATGTTCTTATTTTGTGGTGCACGGTAACGTCCGTATGATACAAATTCACAAATTTAACACTTACTTACCATTCAAGGGTGACCACTTAGCCAATGATATAAAGCACAAATTGAAGTCTGCTCTGGCGCGAACATATGCGGCTGCTCAGTTGCGCTTATTTCAAACCACCAGAGGACTAGTTCTCCACAATCGCGAAAGTAGTTTGTCAAGTTGTTCTGTCTCCCATGTTGTGTACCAGTTCACTTGCAGTTGCAGTGACGTTTACATAGGCAGAACAGATCGACAACTATCACAGCGAGTCGCCGAACACATCCCGAAGTGGTTGAAACAACAGATGACTCATCACTCTCAATTAGGTGCACTGACGGCTCGCAATCCAACCTCATCGATTGCTAAACATCTCATGACAACAGGTCACCAAGTTGACCCAGTTAACTCATTCAAAATATTGTTGCGCAATCGAAACCCGAAGTTGTTAGCTTTCTGTGAAGCGATGCTAATCCGAACTTACCAGCCGACACTGTGTGCACAAAAGTGGTTGAGACAACCTATTGGGTTGCCATGGTCGTGATTACATAATAATTGGTTTGTTTGTATGCGTGTCTAATCCCTGTCTATCCTTATCTGTATGATGTATATAACTGAATGTTTTACGTTTGCGACTGATGAGAGTGAACGAAATCTTAACATATCGCAACATATGTCTTCTTTCTGCTCTGATGAAATTTAACACTGTTTGCTAAAATGTATGCTTTCTCTTCAATCAACGAACGGACAACCTACCTATAACATTTAGTATGCTGATACTAGGTTACTTGAAATTTTAGACGAGAACAACTTTTAGGCCGATTTAATCGTCTGCTGAGATTTGTTTACTATATTTGATATGCTGATGATTTGTAGAATGATGAATTTATCTGCAAAACGTACATTTTGTTTTTCTGTATACAATATTGTTTTCGTTCAGCTAAACACTTCGGACAAAAACGTTTGACATCCATGTTCGAATTTCACTCTTTTTATAGCTACAGTCGTATTTTCTTAAACTTTTGTCAGCCCGTTGATTGCAGTCTGTTTCACCACTGTCTAGATTCAGTTGTTTTAGCGAGCAAAATTTTTCTTGTTAACGATCATTTCAGGAAAACCTTGTAAAGCTCGGCAATTTAATTTTTCCTTTCCCACCGACTTGGACGTCCAACTAATTGACCTTCTAACTGAGAGGAAATCAGTATTGTGCACATCTTCTTCAATATCCTACAAGATTCCATTTTCCGAACACCAATTTCACGTTTTCGCTAATCTCAAAATTGCTCCTTATAAGTGACCGTCACTGCTGACGTTTTTGAGATCAAAGACAATGCGTAACACAATGACAAACCGCAATCTGCTTCCACAAATTCAACGGCCACGTTTCAGAGCGTCAAATGACGCTTAGCGATTGTTCGCCTTTCCTTACTGTGCTTAAATATCGATTCAAAATCATTCAAACATCCCGTCCAATCGATAGCTTATTTATGCATGCGACAAGAACCGAAAGGCTTGCCAAACTGTGATTACGATGGTTGAGGACAGAGTTGTCACCGTTAGGTATCGCCCGTTGAAACCTCCAGAAGCATTTTTTACGCATGGTCGGCCCTTGGTTGATCCGAAACGCTCTCGACTTTATTTAGCCCGCCGTTTCGACTTCCTTTTACTCCTGGGGCTGGTACTCAGTTTATTAGCTTTACTAATGCATGTTTTGTTGATAATACTCAGTATGCCAGAAACACCAGAGGCTACGAACTACGTGACTTCTTCCTGTGCAAACCTAGAGGGCGAATGGAACAAAGAAAGGAACGTCCTACGTTTCTGGGCCGTTCCCTATGCCGTGCCGCCTGTGACACAAAGAGACTCTTCGTTTCCCGAAGTACTGTATGACATAGCGGAGAAGTTCAAGCTAACAGGAGGTGGTTACCGTTGGCATAAAACAATCACTGTCCCTCATACAGAATACTGTTTTCTCACATTTGATGAACGATGCTCATTCCACAATAGCCAATGGACGTGTGAAATGCGTCGACCAAACAGGACCATAGCTTGCGTGGAGGTGGATAATGATGGGCAAGTGGTTGCGCATGCAACGGAACATTGCTTGACCCTGGACATTGCCATGCCCGTGTTCACAGGAAAACTGCTGCCAGTGATCGTAGTCTTCACTGGCTTCCGTTCACTGAGGAACCCTCTGGATCCTAACCTGGTTCACGTGCCAGCCTATTTACCCACAGACGAGGCAGTTTTGAAGTTCGGTGCGATCTGGGTAAATGCACGTTATCGGGTTGGACCTTTCGGTTCGTTCTATGACTTTAACACACTAGGCAGTTCGAGTGAGCCGACAGACTACGTGAATTTTGGTCTGCGTGATCAACGGGCTGTGTTGATGTGGGTTCAGCACAGTATTGGTCGGTTTGGTGGTGATGCTAATCATGTAGTTATTCTAGCACATGATACGGGAGCCACAGGCGCACTTCAGTTGGTCAATATGCAAGCTCAGAGGACTGAACATGAACCGTGGTTTCGTGCGGTGTGGCTTGCCAGTGGGGCGGTCAATTGGTACGATCCGAGACAAAGCAAGTGGCAACATCTAAAACCATTCAAAATAATGAACGAACTTCACCAATGCGATTATGGCCATAACCAAAAGGAGTTATCTAATAGTAACCAACAATGTGCGCGGGCGGCCAGAGAAACTCTGATGAATATGCCTTTGCCTACACTTGCTGCTAAATTGAGTGGCCAGTATTCGGATACCAACTGGGCAGGGAGCGCGTGGGATTTGATAAAGTTTGAAGAAAACTCTGTATCTATGTGGTTCTCAGTGGACAAAGAGTTCGATCAAGGTACTCCCGTCAACTGGACAAGGGAAACCATAGAACAAATGTTTTATCAAAGTAAGCTGACCGAAAGATAAATCATAGAACTTATGTCTAGTAATGTAAGAAAACACTATGAGGTGTCTGTCTTTCTCCCGGTTAATCTATCGGAACCGAATGAGTTCATCACGCCATGCATTCAAGAGGCAGAAAGTTTTAATATAGTTAAACTTGCTAATGACCAGTAATAATAATAATAATAATAATAATAATAATAATAATAATGTTGAATACTCACTTGGAGACGTTAGAACAACCGACGAATCCGGCGGAATAAACATTACTTTTGTGTTTTTGGGGAGTTTGTGAAATAATCTAAACGTGGCAGCTAGGACAGAATGGACGTAGTACCGCTTTCATTTCATTTGTAACTAGATTGTCTAGTTAGCCCAATCTAGGTGCCTTGCCATTGAATGTTTTACTATAACGTTGGTCCTTTGCTAAATAAATTCCACTCATGCTCCCTGTTTCATATCTAATTAGAGGTTTTTCCGATAGTTTTATATTATTTAATGTTTACTGACATAGGACTGTCAACGTTGATGGATGTCTGTCTGACACCACCAGTGACAAAGAGTGGCAAACGTAACAACTATTACACATTATTCGTGTGCATCTCTTCAGGAACATACGTTGCTGGTGACATGGTGCTATGCAGGCAGCTGACACAGTTCGTGATGCTAAACAGACTGCACACAGCGAAGATGATCGGAGTAAAACAACCCAATATTTAAGTTGTATTTGGTAATTCGAAGATGCTATGCAACTATCCTGCCGATTAACCCGAACACAGCGCCTACTTAGCGTGCCGTGCGCGTCGTTCTCACTGTCTGTAATATGCAGCTTCTGGCCGGGAAGAATCGGTAGAAAAAACCTATTACAGTCTTTAAACGTGTATTCTGGAATGAAGACAGTGATGAAGCTTACTCCGAAGAAATGAATCGGACGTCGTCTGTGACCAATACTTCTGGTAATTATCGCTTTCACAAACGACAGTAAAACTTCTGCAGTCGATACTAATGCCTTACCCCGTACAAGTTACAGATACACCTTATCTACATTAGTTAGGAACAAAATCCTGAAAAGGAAAGCATTTCATGTGAGCAACCTCTAAGAGTCTATGGGCAAACAGTCGGTGTCGAGTTATTTACACCTGATAAGCAACATGTGATGGCCAGCGAACAGCTGGATTCAATGTGAGTAAAGATGACATCTGAGAGACTGTGACCTACACCGTCTCACTCCACCGTCAGACTGAAAAGAAGACAAACTTATCGGACTTTTGTATTTCTATGAGACTCATGCAAAGGATATAGTGTGAAGGACGTTGTGCACCCTAGCGTGCAGTTCTGGAAGTGAATGTGAATTTATAGGGAACAAATAATGTAATACAAAGGGTCAACCACATTCGCTTGTGAGTAGTGCTCGAACTGTCCAATCGCCTTCAGCAGTGACACAGGATCTAGCCTGTTAGCTCAAATCAATGAACTTAAGAATAGAACTTCTTTCCAAGTTGGAAGCATAGAAGTTATCAAACTTGCTGAGCTCATCAGTGAACAATTACTGAACAATACGTTGTATTAGTCTCAAGCCAAGTGACTGATTTTCTACCGAGTCTATGTCTTAGACAGTACGACGACGGACGGCTCTGCAATGCGATGAAGAATAGCAACGGATAGCAGCGGTTCAAACACGTATAAGATTCCACGTAAGTTCCGTTTTTCAAATTACCTAAAAAAATGATTCGGACGCGATCTTCAGGCGTAAAAATACAACGAGACCCTATTGTCTACAAGACTGGAGATGTTCATGATCTTGTCCTTTGATATACGCTATTCGATTGAATATGGACCGGGTCGGGAACCTATCTGTATATCAAAGGCCACAGTTATGTGAACACAAGTAGGTATCACATGATGATATGAGCGGACAGAGTCGCAACTTCCAGCTTACTCTCAGCATTCAGTCACTTGTCTAAATCGTGCAGACAGCTGGATGTTGGTTGTGACAACATAGAACTTGGAATGATATGGATGAAGTTCATCCATCATCAAACTAAGGCTGATTCATGATTGCAATGTAGGCAAGGTTCCGTAACAGCAAATGACGCATCACTGTCTTCACTGAAGAAAAATTCTGTGGTCTGTACACTTCAAGGCGCGTCAGATAACCATACAAATTTTATCGCCAACGGGTTGAAGTCAAACTAATCATACCAATACTTGAATTTATACATTATGTCAGCGCCAGCGTCTTGCAGTTTATTAAAACACTTCTTCAAATGGATAACCTAACTTATAAATAATTTTAATTCAGGAGACAGCCCCGATGTGTTTGAAGTCCTGCGGGGGTACGGGGACAGATGGTAAGAACAATACCAATTTCTACAGAACTAATAATATGGCACATACATATGTCGGTACTGGTCAAAATGTATGCAGCCATCTCACTTTTACAGGTCCTCGAATTTAACAAAATGTTAGCCGATAATATAGATCAACCAGAAGAAAAAGGTGGAGCAAATGAACGGACATTTTTGATTAAACAAGACAGTAAAATGGACTCGAACACATTACAGACAAACCTCACTACTCGCTCATTCCATTACCACTTATGAAAAATACATATTTATTTAGAGAAAACTGTCCAGTGCGCCCTTTTGGAGCTGCCAAGTGTGAATCCATTAGCTGGGTTTGTCGTACGTCTAGAACATACTCCGAACGATTTGAAGAAAGTGAACCCATACATTTCAGTTCAAACTGAACATGACCCATACTTGATGGCAGCCTTCGTATTCAGACAAGCCTTTTGGCTGCTCCACTTCGATATGAAGAACTAAACTCGAATTCCGCTCTTATCAGAGCTCATCGTTAGTATATATCGAAGTTCGCACTCTGACCCTCGTGCTTGTGAAACTAGCCCGTTAACCACAATACCAGTAACCTCACAATAGGCATGGCCAAATGATCGAGTCCAAACGCTCAACCACAACCTTGTGTGAATAGTGTCCAGCTTGCCCGATCATTTTGAAAGGAGAATAAACGAAATCACCTTGTTCAGTCAGATCGCTAACTTCGTGGTCTGAACTCTTCAGTTAGGCTGGAGTTACTGTTTTCAGTATTCTATTGATTACCCGTTGATGAAACCAACACGCAGGACCGACATTTGTGATAATCATAATAGTTGGGGATCGTAACCTGCTAGCTGAAGTCGTGTAGGAACGCGGAGAACTTACTGGCAGTCGTATAGTGAGGTACCATCTTATTGTGTTTTCGGAAGCTGGGCAAACAATCCTCGGAACCAATTTCCACGCTGCAGCAAATGTCGCGCTTGACCTGAAGCTCAAGAAACGGTTGACCACGTACAAGGCCCTGACACTACAGGGCAGAACTACAACAGAATAGCATCAACTGAATACGTACGGTCAAGTCTCCCATTTGTACAGTCTTCTTGCACCAATCCACAGTTTAGAAGTACGTTGAGTTATTCACGAATGACGGTGATCCGTACGGCTTCTGCGAATGGAATACATATGACATGCCAACAGCCGGAACACTCCGACTGTACGGACCCCACAGAATACCGGTCTATCTTGAAGTGGAAGTGAAGAGGCAGATACGGTATACGTTGAGCGAAAGCGTTGTCGAAGAAACCAACAGTCCGTACAACTCACCCATTCCTCTGGGGAAGAAATCTGACATGAAATGCTACTTTTATGTCGTTTATAAAATATTGAGTGAGTGAACACAGAAAACGGTTGTGCCCATGTCGTCCGTTTGCGATATTTCCGACGAGTTGCATTGGACGAAGTCGTTCGCGGTGTTGGATTTCCGTACCAGATACTGGCGGGTGGCAATCAGACACGCGGATCATAAGAAAACCACGTTCACAATGGGCTAAGTACAGTATCAGTTGAAGCGCTTGTTGTTCAGCTCATTCCGGGCACCGGTTGCATTTCTGCGTTTGATAGTTCAATTGATAAAATGACTGGATTATTTGACGGTATGCGGAGATCATAGTACTGTATACAGTACCACCGAATTTGGACATGCAGTACCCCTAGATGGTATCTTGAACTGAATTGTGAACTCGGGATCGATGCTGATAAGTCACAACTCGGACGGTCGTCGGTTGTGGCGTGGGAACACAACGTTGATCGATATGAGATCAGGCCGTTGCTAGAGGAAATAGTGACGAACAAAGAAGTTTTGATTTTGGCTTCTAAGCGCAGTTGGGGAGGAGCCTAACCACTAAAAATAGCTACGTCTTTATTCAGTCACTCAGTATCACGAGGCTTACATCCTCCATACAAACAACCGAGCTATAAGTGAAAGTGAAACCAAGGTGTCATCATCAAGACGGCTTTGTGACGATTTTCACTGCCACACACTATTAAATGTAAACCTTTCAGAGATACCTCGGCCAAACAACAACGACAGTCACGCCACTGAGTTCGGTTAGCCGCTATCTCACCTAAAGTTCCCAACTACGGACTTTACAAGTCGTCAGTTCTTCAGCATGAGTGCCGAATTCGGTCTACGGTGACCAACTCCTCGGTGCTCTACTTAATTCACGATTATCCTCCCACCTCTCTCTTTACAACAGTCGGCCACAGCATCGGCATATGTCAGGAGACCAGCTGGCATCGTTAGTACATGGCCTAATCATCTGAATCTGTGCATCTATAAAGACTGTACGAAAAATCTCGTTTGCTAATTATTACCAACGACCAACCTTCTAATTTCATCGTTGCTTCTTCGTTGGCGTCACTCGACGCGAGCGATCGAACGCAGACATCAATGGTCAAATACCTGAAGATGTTTATTGTCTTCCACCATGAGATGCCACGTCGCAGAACCGCCAAGTAACAGCCCATAAAATCACCTTATATACGCGACCCTAAGCATCAGAGAGATTGCTCTTCTTTGCCAGAGATGTACCAAACTTTTGAATACTGCCCTGGCCTTCGAGATACAAACTTCTTTTTCGAGGCCTACACCTTCGCTGCAAATGATACATCTTCCCAACTAAACAAACCGGGCAACAACCTCCATAACTTCATTAACCAACATAAGACCTGTGTGTTTACAGTAGCCGTGCTAAAGCCGTCTGCATTTTGAGGCTACAGAGTGCATTTCTCAATGTTCAGCAGAGCGCGGAATAGCTCCTACCATTGTCTGTGCTGCGTGGAATTTCTCAGGCAACATCTTATAGTAAACATAATCAAAATCAGCCGGTTTTCACCAGACAGTAGGTACACATCGGTATCTCGTGAGTTTCGCAGACAATCTCCCGTCATTTCGTCCATGATAAACTTGAACAAAAATGGTGAAGATGGACGCAAATTTTGTGATGAAACTGTTAGACGATTCAATGTTTACCCTAATCTGGGCATAAGATGTAGGAATGAGGCGCCAACGATATGTTCGCATGCTTGGTCAGTACACCCGTGCCTGTAAGCGACTCTAAATTTGTGGATCGAACACCTCTTTATGATTAAGAAATACGGTAAGTTTTGGCTCGCGGCTGCTCCAGAATCTTGCGGACAGTAGAAGTTTGATCAACACATCCTCGTCCATGACGAAATTCTGCGTGTTCTGCCCTAATGTTTGCTCCCCGAGCTTCAGTGAGTCGACAAAACACATTGGATGACAGAACCACAGAGATGTTTGGGGTCAAACTAATTCCCCACAGTTTTCCCAAAACCCTTTGACTCTTTTCTTTAATGTGAGAATTATTATCGAATAACCCTTCCAGAGAGGGATGTTCTCTGTAACTCATGCAATTTAAAGTGACTGAGTCAGGGCTTCAACTACTTTCCTTGAAAATTACCAGCACGAGTAAATCCGGGTCAGCAACCCTATTACGTTCGAAATCTGAAATACAATTGAGGAACTCGGTCTTGATGGATGGTCACAAACCTACCGACCATGGTGGTAGAGTCTAACCAAACTGATCCTCAAAGTTTTTGCCCAGCATTTTAACTTTCTAGGTCTTGTGTGCCGTTCACCTCGCTGATAGCCTCTGACATACAGACGCCGTGGACCAGCAGTGCGGATTAATGTAATGTCTAAAACTGGTGACAGCTAAAAATAACCTCTGCTCGACGCACAGTTGCAACATTTGCCCACCCTTATTCAAGCAATGTGATGTCCGTCCAATCTTGCCATTTAAACGAGAACGGGCCTCAAAACCATCCTTTCCCCTTCAGGTTATCCAGGTAGCTTATAAGATAACCACAGTTCTAATGACTAGTTTGAAACTTCAAGCAACTTTACTTACCTTGAATTCTTAGAGATTTTTTGGAACAAACGGAAGTCCAAAGAACTCCGTACGTGTTCACTCCCTTGTTGACCCATTACATGTATTTATACTGATTGTCTAGTTGTCTGTGTACCCGTCATTCATGTAGTATAGCGACCAATAATGTTCGACTATATGAACGTCATTCTTATTTGAACGAATTATGTGATAGCTAATATAATTTAGTGAAACGGAACGGTCAAACTCTATGAAAGTATCATCTTGTAACTTACGTCACGCGCTCACTCTCAACTGAGTTTTTCGTATACAAAATACAGACAAGTGATTGGTTAATGTTGGAGTTTCTCCAAAGAGCTTAGGTTAGCTAAGTTCCTGTTATAACTTTGACTTGGTCTTTTGTTATAAAGGCTGTATGACACATTGATATTGTTGGTTCTGCTGATCAAGGTTAACTAGGAAGATATCTCACATGTTTTACTAGATGATCAGCAATCACTTGGTTGTACATGTTGAGGTTTAAAGTTCCGATTTGTATTAACGTTCTTACAGATGTGAATCGATCAACACCCTCCGTGGCGGCTTTAGTTTTTTCTTCAATGCAGAGTGAATATGAGGGGTACCCAGGTGTGGCTGAAAACGATGGCTCCGAGCTACGATACCTTCTAGATCAGATAATCTTTTCCGATTTTGACGGCTTGTTTGATCGTTTGGGAGCGTTTGAAAGTGCGAGAGCCAAATCCGCATCTGCTTGGCCTAGACAGCTGACTCAACATGAATATCTATTCAATGCTTTATCTGCAATCCGATACACCTGTCCACAAGCATGGTTACTTGGTAATTGGCTATTCAACAGCTCCGCGTTGTCATTTGAACGGACCAGGTTTTATCACATCTATCACCACGAAGCGCCCCGTTACCCATACACAAATGTGCCTGGCGTAGGTGGCAACCGACGATTACCGTTTCACGGTCTGGATATGCTCATACTGACGGGCAATTATCAGAGGCAAGGGCCACAAGCGGAGGCGTACAAAAATCATTTATGGACGATGTTTGATCAGTTTGTCCATGAGTACCGATTAGATGAAAGGTGTGAAGTGTTGGAACCCGCAGGTTAGTGGAATGAAGCTAGTTCCGAAGTGTTTTCATATACGCGAGTTAGTTTGTTCAACCGCACATAATTTTGATTCTGTCTCACACGCCATAAAATAAAACTGCATATTTTGAAAGATTACGGAACAGCCGTTTATTCGGGACAACGAATTCAAAACAGAAAGTGATTGATAAGGTTACCTGATGTGACTGTGGTTAGTTGTGACACTGTGCAACCCAGTAGGAATGCTACATGCAGATAGCGTACCAGTGTTGTGTGCCAGAAATGGTTTGTTTCTACTAACATCACCGCCTTAGTACCCTTACGAACATGTCAAGCACAAAATATTCATAACTTTACATCTTGAAAGGTTAACGTGCCGATTATTTGAAATAATTTTTTTCAGAAGTCAGTGAAAGAGGTTACCGGTTCTATAAGCAATGAAACACTTTGGAACTGTTCTTGATGATTATGGTCTTGAAAAATCGGAATAAAGGGTGACAGGTCCGATCGATGCTAATACATAAGTTAGTGGGAAATTGTTGAGTTGAAAATTCGAAGAGACTTTATGCTTTTAAAACAACCAATATGAGAATGGTGAACATCGGAATGCTTGGGAGGTAATGAATAGAACACATCTGAGAATTAACAGATGACCGACAAGGAATTTTTACAAGCATTCCTGAATTAGAAAGTTACTTCGTGCCGATAAGCAGTTGAAAAGACTGTCATCTACATTATCTGTCTACACTAAGTATGCTCATTTTGAAGTCATGCAAAAATATATATCTGTGTACACTGAGTAAGCATTGTCAACATAACTCTTAGGAACCACACATTTGTTTATCGGACATGTATATCACACTAAGATTGTTTTTAGCTACTAGTATTATTATCAATGTTGTCATCATTATCATATTGTACGTGATTATCATTATTTAGGTAAACATGGTGTTGTTCAGTAAATGTCTTCTTTTACCTCATGTATTGAGTACACTTTGCCACACAAAACCTAAGACATCTATGTATCTTCTTAGTGTTTGAGTTAAACTTAGCTAGTTTTGGTCAACAGTTTGATTTGATTACAGTTTGACTACCACGATATGATCTGTTACCTATAGTAGGCCAAACGTGGAGGTATTTTGATGCAAAATACCATCTGTACATATATTGTCAAATTAAATTTAGAATTTAGAAAATACGATTGAAAACACATTCATCATATAAAGTCAGATAGCTTGTGGATACAAGCACAGCATGACTACATTAAGTCAGTATGTTAGCATTTTTAGCCAACAATAAGGATGGCATGTGATTATTTGTGGAAGGGTTACAGTTAATCGAATTCCACAAGTTCTTAACATTAACAAGCGATCACAAACGACGGGAAATCTAAACGTTCTCTAAACAAGTGAATGTAGTTCTCAAACAAAATGTAGAGGTGTAGTCTGGGGATTAAAATAACATTTCCTTATTTCTAAGCAGCTTTCCACAATAATTGAAGATCAGGACATTTTTTATCTGATCGAATAGCTAAAAACCTTCCGGCACTCCTAATTCATTGAATCTTACTTTTACGTTATTATGGTAGATATCTAGAATGCATCTTACCATTTCATAAGCCAAGCGTTTTACTTCGTGCACGTACACGTCTTCAGTCATCCAATAACATAAGTAAAAACAAAAAAACTCAATTTACCGGCGTAATATAATCATGAATGTTTCTGTCAGATACATATGCCAACAAACTTTGCATCAACCGAGTTTGAACCATAGATTAAATTAGTATGGATTTTCCAAGCATGTACTGTACTGTCTTTGCCACATCCGATCATAAAATTCTCGGTTTGCTCATTCATTTACTCGTTCATTCCCATGGTGTTTGGTAGAATTTTTCGAGTTATGAGATGCCACCGCTGTGCTATTAATAAATGTGTGCAGTCGATGGCTTGAGACGTTAGGTGCGCTGGCGGCTAACCGAGCTCAGTGGCGTGAATATTGCCGTTGTTTGTCCGGGTTGTCTGTAAAGTGACTGCACTTAATGACGCGGGACAGTGAAAGCCGTAAGGAAGTTGTCTTGCTGATGATACCTTACTTTCACTTACAGCCCGCTTGTTTGTTTGCAAGATGTAGGCGCCTTCATGTTGTATGTTTGAATGTAGACGTAGCTATTTTTAGTG
>LUCH01000767.1:132307-145236 GCA_013368495.1 Paragonimus heterotremus
ATAACAGACAATCTAGAGGCATAGACAGACAAACCAAGAGAGGAATGAGCAAAAACGGACAAACACCATTTATACACAACATACTTGAGATATGTATTGCTTTAGTAGTCAACTGTGCCATTTGACTAGAGCTTCGGATTACCTGGTCTCCAAAGATCCTAAGAGGAACATTGGGCTCCTCCTTGGAGTTAAACATTGTGGCTATCCTGAGCCAGTGAAGGACGACATCTTGAAAAACCCTCAGAATGACAGTGAAAGTTAGAACACCCGGTAAACAACTCCATATTCTAGGATGCCTCATTAGAACCTCGCAACATTATTTGCAGATTGGAATTTTCAGTTATTCGGCTTGGTATCAGCCATCCACTTGCAAACTTTTTCGCTGACCACCGATCGTTTAATAGGATAACACTGGAAGCTTTGGGACAGTGTTTCTATGAAAAGCGGAGTACATGTAGCGACTGTACAGGTCAACCACATCTGCTGCTGAGTAACCAGACCGGACAGCGCAGCGATGTCTACGGACCATCTGCCTTCAACCACTAGTGTCACTGATGCAATGGCAATACGCGATTGAAACATCACATCAACAAGGAATTTCGCCAAAATGTCTCCGAGATAAACAAATTTTGCTAACCACGAAGGGTAACAGTTTGGTTTCCCGGGCCTCGATGTTTCGTATGATTTTTACATGTGCCAACCCACTGCCTGCTACATCGTGATCAATATGCGTATATTGAACTAAGTAGAAAGCCACACTCTGGTGGTTGATGTCTGACTTGAGTGAGGAGAATGAGAGTTTCGATGTCATAGTTTTTTGGTATGACATTCTAGACTTGGCTCGAAAGAACAAGGAATACTTTCGGTTCGCAATCCTATCAGACATGACAAAATATCTTAGTCGAAAGCACTCATCTCGTCCACGTGTTTCCTAAATACAGTTTTGTTCGATAACTGCTCCATGTTTATGCCTTTATTCACACTCTTGTTATTTGCCCATTATGTTTTCCGTGTCAATGGCACCGGCTACCTCCAACCGATAAATTGTTACTGATGGCACCTTTCAATCCAAGAACCGTTGGACTACTTCGATTATCAAGCGAGCTCACAGTTCGAGTTATAACTACCCAATTCGAACCAAACGAATTAAAAGATGAATACCACATTGGTCACCGTTTGTGCCAGTGTGGATGACCGTTTTACTCTCTGGCCTTGTCGTTGATCTTCGATCCCATTACTTTTAAACACAAATTGCTTTTCTGGTTGCCGTGATCTGTTGCCACCGCGTCCTGGACTGTGGACAAGATGCTACATTTCACCTCCCCCTTACACATTTACATCTCAAGAATGATCTTACAGATGATCTGGAGTCTTTAGCTAGCCCACTGTACAGTGTGTCCTAAGAGACCCGGCTTGTAAGCGACTGTGGCTGAACAAGAAGACCGTATTTGGAATACAAGCCTCAACCAAAATATTCTCATTCGTGCTCACGTCCTTCCAACTGAGGCTAAGGACTCATAGATGAAGTGTGTTGAGGTGGCGTTCTTTAGGCGTGAATCGTGTCCAATCCTGGTTAATAT
This sequence comes from Paragonimus heterotremus, assembly GCA_013368495.1. NCBI lineage: Eukaryota > Metazoa > Platyhelminthes > Trematoda > Plagiorchiida > Troglotrematidae > Paragonimus > Paragonimus heterotremus. Next base: position 133,888 of record LUCH01000767.1, read on the forward strand.
ACAGAAGTATTTTGAATACATGCTCGGTAGAGCGTGAACTCCGTTTGACCAATTAGCAGAGAATCTTCAAATACCCTCGAAGAGAGTAAGACCGTTGTCAATGCTGTCTTACTCATACGCTAATTAAATTTGTCATCGAGGGCGGGATGGTCTTGATTATTGAAGGAAATTATATGAATTTATCTTCGGGTTTTGCAATGAGCTTTCGAATGTGAATGTTTGGAATTGCTACAGTGTTTCTAGTTTGTGTTGCCTGCCAATTTTGTGGAGGGACTCGACAAACACATCGTGAATACGCAGATGTACGACCTAAGAGTGAAACGTGTACATACTCCTTCTACTGAGTGAGTCGAGACTTCTAATAAAGCGAGGTACACGAAATACCTCAAATCTTTATATCTTTCTTGAGGCTGGCAAAAGAGAGTACCATGTCAGTTGTTCATCTTACAGTCCTGAACCCATTATAACTCTGGGTACATTGGATTATCAAGTAATCACAAGGGAACCACAAGACCAAAGGATGTTCCAAAATATTTCAGTATTTATGATGGCATGGAAATACTATAATGGGAATCAATAAAATTATTTGGCAAATTCGGGCTGCAAGTGGGAGTTGTGGGTTACGCATGCTCTGGCATACTCAGAGTTGTTACGCAATTTACCCTTTCAAATGAGTCACAATGTCTGAAAACGGTCCTGAAATGGAAACTGTAGTTAAGCTGGCTAAATTGAAAACCGAAGGTTTGCACTGTAGATTGTGCATGAGTTAAGAAAGCGAGCAATACAGAACCACTGCTCTAATCAGACATATATGCATGTATATATGCACCAAAAAGCAAACGCGAATAAAGAATGTAAGTGATCGACCGCCAGAACCACACTGCGTGATGTGCATGTAAATTACATTAAAATATGTGCAAACCGATTCACTGTACTTACACAGTCGCATTATGTGGCGCCCATTCATACCATGTCCATCAGGATCAGAACATGTCTAGGTCTTAATACAGCTTTAACCTTCTACAGCCTCGATGATAACCAAACACATTCTTCATGGATCGTTGACCTATTGCAAGCAAACTGTGCCAGTATGTGAGATGATAATTCGATTAACTCCGGTCTAAAATCACTGCAGTAATGACAGCATAGCAACCAGTCCCATAGGTGAGGTGGCCCATATCTAAATACCAATCCAGAAGCATGTAAGGTGCCTACGCAAATGCATAGCTTGAATCTATATTTTCAGTTGTAGTGAGCCCGCTAACACACTGATCTGAATGCGGAAGTTAGGACAAAATTCGTTCCTCTCATAAGATGATTTCTTTTGTGGTCTCTTTTTCAGATCCCACTCACTGGTTTTAGCCCATGATTAACAATTTTCCGTTATAGTTATCAACTATACGAAAAGATCACCGTCGACTTTGAGATTAGTCTCCACAATCTAATCGCCAAGAGTGTTCTGATATCCAGTCGACTGTGGACACTAATGAAAAGAGCTAGACAGACTCGTCAAATGCACCAGCACAACTACAAGTGTCGATATACTACATTGGTGCACAAACGCGTTGCATTCAACATAAACGCCCTACTCAACCAGACAAGAACACAGGGAGAACGTGGGTTGCGCTCATTTTTCCGTGCCAACTTACTGGATAACCAACGCAGGCTTAAAATAATGTGAAGGGATCAAAGACAAAGAGCACGAGCTCACAAACCATGCACTAAAAATGATCAGAAAATGTCAAACTGCGATGGGTAAACTTGTAGAAATGGTCAGTTTATAGTAACACATTATTATGTTTACAAATCAGTAGTGCCGTAGGAAGCCCAGATAATTAAACTAAAGTGCCTACATATCCAATGGAATCAGCATGACACAAGGTGAGTGACTAGGCTTCCAACCGAGGAGACGAACACAACCTACAACATATAAAATATTAATGACTGTCTTCATTTCTTGTTGCCGTCATCCGTTACCCACTTTGTATCTCAATCTACTGAACTAGGTACTGGTCAAGGAATGCAGACCTTGACAAGCAGTAGGTTTGTATTTATAATACGTGAGCTGATCATTGAATCCAAACACCTTCTGGATTTGAGTGAACCAACTTGTTTGGTCATCGTTGCCCAAAACTCGCCCCCCAAACTCATTATCTCATTTCAGCTGATGTCAAAGTACAGTGACCTTAATTCGTTTGTTATCCTCTACCTCCTCCTCCTCCTCCTCCTCCTCCTCATCATCATCATCATCATCATCATCATCATCATCATCACCATCATCATCATCATCATTATAATCGCAATCCTCGTTATTATTATTATTATTACTATTATTATTATTATTATTATGAAAGGTAGCAATTCACCAAGCCTTAGCCCATTAAATAAAAAGGAAGGGAAATCGATTGCCATGAGACTACTGTCTCTACTCGAATAATTGAAATCAAGAAGCCTACTCATTACAAACAAACAACCGGGATATACCTGAAGTATGGAACCATCAGTAAGACAGCTTTTTATGGTTTTCACTGTTTCGCGCAGACAATTTGGCCAAACAGAGATAACGTTCATGCCATTGATTAGCCGCATTTTCAACAAAGTTTCCAGTCACCGATTCTGGGAATCGTGAGGGTCTCTACTATCAAATTAAACTTCTGTTCTATGACTTTCAGATGTGAATAAATCAGCTTTTGTTGTTTAGAGTGTCTGTATTATTGAGTAAGAATGGTCTGTTCTATTTACCAATTCGAACTAAAATGGACCCAATATTGCTTTTCTAAAAAACTCATAAATAGCACAGTTGTAGTTAAACAAAAATTCGTAGAATGCGTTACGGCTTATGATGCACATTTCCAGACCATCAGTGTTCTACCAGTCCCACTCTGTCCAGAAGCATCCAGTGGAGGACATAGAAGAGACGAAACTATATTCGGTTCTGATTTTGCCGGCCACAGCATTTAAGCAAGTAAGAACAAAATATCACCAGTGACTGACAAGAGGGTTGCGTTCAGAGACAGTCAGTGAAACAGTAATCAGATTTTTATTGTAATAATTTAAAGTCCATTGGAAGCATAGAACCATGCCGAAGAAGTGCAGTTCGACATTCTAATATCTTTTGTTCCAAGTGATTTTTGTTCGATATCATATCAGGATAACCGCTCAAAGAGTTGCCAATGTAACAGAGCTGCCCATGTATGAAAATTAGACAATCTCCCACACCTGGTCTCTGACCGTGACGTTGTCGTAGTAATGCGTTAGAACAAGATATGGGTTCATTCACCATTGAGTGTTGGTCAAGGTCATAGGTAAAAAATCGATAGTGAGCCAACTTTGTAGCCATCGCCGCACAAGCACCAGTGCCCCCAACGCCATGTTGAGTAACTGACAGACCGGAGTCAACAAGTACCTCCCTAGACGTTGATCTCGCCGAATTCTTTGCCCTGTTTCGAGTTCCACGGGCTGTGGGTAGCGGACATCGGTGTTGCTCAGTATAGAGTTGCTGAGCCATTTTGAATAGTTTTGTTTTCGAACTGTCTTTGTTTCTGAAAATGAGACAGACAAAAATACGCTTATAGTTAACAAGAAAAGGACCACATAAAATGGAAACTGTACCATAATACATAGAGAAAAATGAAATTGTTCGGGATTAGGAAGGAGAAGGTTGTGGATAAAAGAAACACTACACGGATGCACACGGAGACACGCAATTCGAGTGCCATTGTCCACTTTTATTTGTCATATCAGACAGAATCAACAACCGGAGATATTCTTTGTCATTTGGACCTCAGTTAGGAAATCGAAAACACCTCATTATAACAAGTCTCAGTGTCAGTGTCTTTACATCTCGAATTTAAGTAGTACTTTGGCCACCAGATTACTGCTTCCACTATAACACCACGTGCAAACGGAATCTGGCATACCAAGTAGTGAGCTGGATATGGTCAAACCACGGAAACCTGTGAGACGCGAACATTACGTCCATGGGTTCACAGAGTTGGTGTGCCTCAAAGACACGCTGGCGAACTGCGTCGCTACTGAAAAGATGTTCCCACTATATGTCACCAATGCTTTGAGGGCACCGGTGATCGAAAACACTGTGAACATCCTTCGCCAGCAAATACAAGGTATTACGACAGCATAATTTACCCACTGACATTATACACCCGGCTTCGCACAAAAATAGTGAGATTATGTCGGCGATACAGATGATAAACTGGTAAACGCCATCTCAGCCTTAGTTATGTAATTTGTGATCTTATTCGACAGTTCAGCCGAGCTGATGCAGCCCCCTAAGAATAAAGGCCAACATTTTAACTAGTCAGGAAAAGTGAAAGATGGGATTGAGAAAAATGTAATCACAAGCAAAATCTACCACCTCGTGACGTTTTTGAAGAAGAAATTAACATTAATTAATGTCTCGCTGAGAATTCCACGGAGTAAATTAGAAGGCGCTTGTCACTGTACGACCAGCTAACGTCTGGCTAACAATCTGGTTGGTTCGTGGCCGGCAGAAGCAAACTTCGTAAAAATAGTCTATACAAGATATCTAATTTGTGAGTTTTGAGGAAACCGCAAAGTTACGGACACCTGGTAACTACAGGACTTCCGGTGTAAAATTGTTTCCAGGGAACAGGGTTGTATATTAAAATAAGTGTAACTCATAGCACATCTGTATATTTACCGATGGCGCACGAGTAGGTATGTTATGTGGTCTGGATTTGCCAGAATCCTCAGAAATGTCTTCTATCTTGTTGGGGTACTTTGAGCGGCTGATAACCGCCACCCTGAAACAATAATATTTTTTTAAAATGCAGGTGGCTTGATCATTTCTCAGTTACTTGAGCACATCCAGGTGTTTTAAAACTAGGTCACACGTTTTTTTTTCCTTCGAATACACTTGGAAGGTGTATGACAATTGGAAATCTCAGAAGATGTAGAGACCAAGACTTCCACCCGAGCACACTGAATCAAAATCTCAATCAATTACAGTTTTATACGTATACCTTTGGGGCAGTCACAGATTCGTCTTGGCTGTTTTTGTTCTATTTTTCTAGTTTAATTGTTTTGACAATCACATGTATACCATTGGGTGGAAAGTATTAAATGGATTCAAACTGTACAGTCTCTTGAACATTTTATTCAGTTGGCTTGACAATACTTGTCCCAGATCCTATGAATTTAGATAATTCGTACAGTTTGATAACAGGAGAGAAGACATTTTCAAAGGCCATAATGAGATTAAAGCCACTCACATTTATCTGAGACCAACAAAAAAGCGTATTTACAGGATCACAAACATTCAATTTTTAAATTTCATTACTTGCTAATAATTAGTAGGTGTTTCCGTTACTAGATTCCGTAGCTCGATTTGTGTGGCGAGTTGCTGACTGGTCGGGATCTTTCCGTAACGTCACTATACTTTCCACCAATAAGAGATTTCTATCGATTAAAAAATGCTTTTGTCAGAAGACTTCGTCCTAATTTGAGTTTACTAATGATGAGACGCGATATTTCACAGGCTGAACTTTCTTCACTTGATACATGTAATTCGCGATTCGAGTGCCAATATTCTGGAATTGAACATTATATCAGGTTTAAACAAAGTAAAGCATCTGATTTTCACGACACAAACTAACAGATTCATAATATATATGCCTGAAGAAAACAACAGTGCTTCTGTGTTAAAGTTTCCTTTTCCAGGTTAGAGTTTACTAACCATATTTAGGCGACTAATTTACTAATTGGCCACTTTGGGCTGCAAGTTTTGGTGAGAACTATTTTGCGGATACCATATTACTCTCATTTGTGACTGGACTGTTTCTTACAAGATGTATGTACCATGATTTTGATTATTCTGATCTATGCACAAAGAGTTTGCAAGGTAAGTCCTATCATTCCCATTGCTTTTTTCTTAACTAGAGTTGGCTCCTATTCCAATTTTGTAGCAATAAAGCGTATCAGCAACTGATGTATAACTTTTCATGATTAGAAGAAGGATGATGTTTGGCCTATTTACCGGAACAAAGGGTCGCCACTTTGATTTCACGCAGACAGCCTTCTTTGTCCAAAACTGCACATGTCGATGTTCACAGCCTACAAGATACGATGCCTCATCGTAGTCTGATCGCATCCAAGTTCGGTACACCTACTGTCTGCATAAAGTGGCGCTGCTCATTGAATCATGCGCCCAGCCCAGCATTTCTACGGAATATCCAGTGAATTACCAACACAACCACTAACAGCGCGTAAACCAAAATGGTGAATCACCTTAGATATTTCATTTCATAGAGCCGATTCAAACACCTAGCTACCGCACACACCAGCACGCAAATGCCAAAGGTTCTCCAAAAACATACCACACCCACGATTATTAGTGGCGTCGTTTGTACCCACACTCACACTCCGTCAGGAATTCTGCAGTCGGAATGCGGCACACCAACTAAGTAAACAAAATCCGCTTCATTCTCCATGTTTAATAAACGAAAGTCGTTCGACCCGGTCTTGTAACAGCATTTTGATTTTCGAAAGTGTAAAACCGATGCTGAATGCCAGTAGCTTTTGAATTCCATAGAATGCTATCATTCTCTCCACTCAAATGATAGTTATGTGGTTCACACTCTTGAGATTAGTTAGCCGGCGATCGAACATGTGTTTAGATGATCAGAAATAAAGTCGGAACTTACACATGCTCTACTTTGCTGAACATCAGTTTGGTGTTTGCATATTTGCCCCCGTGTGTTTCAGTGGATTAGTGGAATTGGTTCAACGTTACATAGTGATCAGTCAGATGGTCTGCAACTTTGGTAGAATGTTCTCTAGCCCTTAGCAGAAGTGAGAATAATGTTGAACAGCAATAATTGTTAACTGCTCAATTTTTTAACATAATGTGACAAATATTTAGTAATTTTTGAACAAACTTCTCTAGGAAAGTTCCTTCTGGATCAGTTATTGTAACATGTTGCCCTTTAAACTACCAAGTTACACGTATAAGTTCAGTCCCGGGACAGCTGACAAGACAAAGTGGGTAGGTTGAATAACAGCGCTATTAACAGTGCATTCAAAATGAACAATGCACACAAACTTCGAAAATGTTCGTTCCTGCGTTATTTCTTTTCAATAACAACCGGCCCGATGCCAAGAACAGACTACTGAAGACCAGTCACCACTGGAGTGAGCGACGACAACATCCAAAGAAATAGAAAGCAGACGAACAAAAGAGAAGCGGACACTAAGTGAGAAATCTGACAAGACCAGTGTCAAAAACGAGCAGTCAGAGTTCGATTATATCTACCACAGAATACTCAATAACCGTCAGTTCCAGCACATTCGTACAGATTGTCAAGTTGGACAGACGCAGAGACGAGGGGAGCAGGTATATGAATGTAGATCATACAAGGCTTTTCCAAAAATTGTGCGGGCCTAGGAAGTACTTAGGTGTACCGTCAAATACATAATGTGTTTCGTCAGGATAACAAGCTAAATTCAGACGGATAACTGGAAGAGGCCAAATGTGCAATTACAGTGATAAATTATTTCAGAATGACCCTATTCTACATGGGGTGCCTCACTACATAGGTTGACCACTACTCGTCTGGTAGATAACGAAGCCTATCAGTCCAAATTTTCCGATCAGTTGCCTTACAGGTATTGAAGTTAACGGTTTCCGATTAGCACATTATTAGATACAACAGTTAAGAGCTGTTTCGCATCTCGTTGACTGGCTTTGACACGATACATCTTATATTCCCTGTAGAAAAATAACACTTTTAACTTGCTCTGAACAAACGATTACGTTAACTCAAATGTGCTGCTAGTCAAAACGACGCAATGATATGGGTTAAACGATTTGTGAGTGATCACATTATGTGATCTAGCAAAAGGTTTGGTTATGTCGATTTTCGGTTATCCGCCTCAAAAGGCAGAAACGGCTAACCAGCTGAATTACGTCATTCGGACTGATGATTATCCTACGTCTCCCTAACTTGAGACAACTGTTTGATTAAGGACTCATGTCATATTAACTGATTTTTGTGGCTATGCAAAAGACTGTTTCTAGCACACAATTCGAAAGAAATGGTACGTTTCTGTGATGAAAATTTATTCGATTAACCGCATATCCAAACCTCGACACAGCAGGAGATCTGACAAGGAGCCTATCCAAACATCGTGTTGAGATACCACAGCAGAATTGGACGAACAGTTTCAATACTACAACCCCCCCCTCGTTATTTGCTAAATTCTTTGCTCTGTATTGCACCAGTCTGTAACTGTCCGTACCATTGATAGCATCCAATGACAGACTATGATTTCCTTAATACTTGTGTACATCTATAGATGCGCGTTCCTGTCTCATGAATAACAGCTGTTTAATGCAACCAACTCAAGGTCTTCTTCTTAGTACTTGCGTGGGGGGTTTCTAATTGAGTACGATTTCGAGGGTTAATTAAAGTCCCTAATTCCGAATATTACAGTTTTAGATAATCGACAATGGCAAAGCTAAGCATTCCGCAGGACCGTAGGCTCTGTTCCACCGGCCGAGCAATGCCCTGCGCATATACTTAACAACCAGTAGTCGTGGTTCAATCTGAGATGAAAAATCCTAAGCCCCGAGCCTAATGTGCTGATCAACGGCTCGATTAGTTGGGGGACCACTGCAACCCATTTAGTTGGAGGAAAGGTACCTTTTAAATTTCAGTCTTTTCGTTATGTCCAGTGGGAACGACGATTTCTGCACACCACAGATCTATTAGTGTCCAGTCCTACAACATTCAGTAGCCCTCGCATGCACTCAGGTCTTGATCGTGACTTGTCCAACTTTGTGATTGTATTCGAGGTTAAGTATTTGAAAAGTTTTGTAAAACTGGATTAGTTACCTTAAGTCATCAATCTTGTATCCTTCTAGTTAACCATAGCGCCGTTGGCAATTATCCTGAGTTGTTCAGCTGTTCTGATTTGCTGCGATGATGTGTGATCGTAGCCTCGTAGTTTATCAGTCTATACGACCGTTTTGACATATTCATAGTTTACACAAAATATTTCTTGGATTTTATTTTAAAAGATAAGTGTAGCCCCATTATCAATTCCATATTTACCGTGAGTCGTAGACAACCATTACAATCGCTTGTTCCGGTGGAACCACATAGTCCAAGAATAGATCCAACTCCAAATCAGTTAATCCAGGTGGTTCGTATCTGTCACATCGACATCCTTTCGCAGCTACCTTGAGTGTGCGAAACTCGATGTGGATGAGACGATCCACAAGTTTTCTTTCTCTGTTTACCCACTGACTTCGTGCTGTCTGGTGGGTAGGAGGTTGGACGCATGGACGTGACAGCAAAGATCGAATGCGTGAGCCCTCTCGAGTGCATAGCTCATGTAACCAGGTTCGTAATAGAACAGGACAATCGCACGGCAGACCGCGTAATCTGAAACTGTTTGGCATCAGTGTTGACAGGTCAGGCAAGGAAACACTCAATGGAACAACGAGGAAAGGTTTCAGATCTACCTCGCTTGCGTGTTGAGACTCGGGGAATTCCTGTTGTGTGGGTAGATCGGCGAAACTCCTACAAAGACGTACGGGGTCAAAATAAAGGAACATTAAAGAATGTTTCTACCTTTCGCCAAACTAATCAACCCACTTCTTTTGCTTCTACTGTAACAGCAACGCAATCTACCGACTGACTCAAACAGGTACAAAATCAGATCGTTTGCTGTGCGGAAAACCAGAAACGATCGGTATTTCATACAGTCAAGTAGCATGTTACCAGTAAAGTTGCCACTGATCAACTAAGGAAAGTGGACATATCAGAGTGACGATAATTTTAAGTGCTCATTATAAATGCCATGATGATTATCACTGAAATTAATCTTATTCGAGGCGCAAATTTTGTTCTGAGTTTGCAGAAATACCAAATAACTTTGATCAGTTTGTTTAAATTTGACATACTGAATAAGCTGTATTTAGTAAGCTATGGTCACATCCAATGCCCCACCATGTAATGGACTCACGCATCATCGATCCTGCGAATATTTCACTCATCTCACTTTGAAAAGTTGAAGAATACTTTCTCTAATTGTTGTACCTCATTTTCTTACAGGCCGAATAGATCAGCAAATTGCAGTGAGCTTACAAACAAACAAGCATTCACTACCACAGGTATTGATAGCTGCTCGTCTTTGTTGGGTCTTCACCGAATGCTGTGGGCTGACACGAGCATCGAGGGCCTACAAAATAATCACTGATATCGAACTGAAAATATGCTCACTATGAACATACAATAGAACAGTGCAACGTTGTGTTAAGCAGTAACTTGTCTATAAACCGCGGGAGACGTACTCACAACAGGAAGTTCGGTATTTACGGCCAGTGTTACGGTAGTCCTAAGGGATATGACAAGCCCAGACGGTTGGGGAAAGGAGAGCACAGGGATGTTGCAATGGGCAGGATTGTGCCCGGCTGGCGGGTTGATGTGTGTTTTCTGTCGTTGGCGATGCTCAGCAAACCGCGTCGCACCAACCCACATGTGGGTGAGATGAGCCACATGCCTATAAATGTGCGCCCACATATTCGCGGATAAAAGGGATTGGGACCACATTGTGTGTGGCGGCCCCACTCGAATGACAGAGGAGAAAAACCCGACTGTGTAACCTTGCCTAAAAACATCTGTGACGAGAGTTACATGTGATTGGTCAGACGATTGTCGGTCGGTGTTAATTTGGAATTCAAAGGGATTTTCACCTCTACACACGTCGTGAAACCGAATTCATGCCTTAAAAAAGGAAGTATACATTCTTATAATTCTAGTTTTCGTAATCCTTTGATCTAATGGACAAGTGCGTGGATTACCATCCTGAGATTTATTTTCAAGTGGTAGATTCGATTTTTCGGCATGCACCTGAACAGACCGGACAAGATCGAAGTAGCTTTCCACTACTTCACTGGTAGCCACTGAAGTCAACCGTTTACAGTGCTGAACGCAAGATTATTTGAGGTTGGGTTGAACTAAAGTCAAGTGTGACCTCAGACTCTTTGCAATACACACGTGCACGCCGATGGACGACATGCATGGTGAATTCGTCCCATGAAACTACTGTGCAATAAACAATTTCAAGTTGAACATCACCCACAATTGATCGCAGCTGTCGCATTCCCATAGACTTTCCAGTCGGCCCCTTTCAAAAAGAAGCACTAGGCTCGAGTTTCACTCTCATTAGAGCTCGTCAGTAGTGCATATCATTGCCACTGCCGGGACTTGAACCACGGACACGCTGTTCATGAGGCACTGCGCCATTGACCTCACGTTAGGCACGATCGAATTATCGTATGTGAACGCTCAACTACTTTCGCTT
>LUCH01000767.1:150076-177194 GCA_013368495.1 Paragonimus heterotremus
AGTACCGTGGCTTTGTGAACCAATCTTGTTTTGACCATTTGGGATCGTTGGTTTATTGCTACGCGTTGCTCAACGTATTCGTGGAAGATCGTTACAGTTGGTAGCATAGTTACCGTCATACGGTTTTAGGTTAGGCACCCCACTAAGTTCCGATTGCCTCGAGTTCAAAGTTGGCGACATTCTTCGGGCATATTTTTGTGTATGGGCCGTTCTTTGATGTTCGAACACCCAGTACCGGGCCTCCGGTAAGTACAATTTTCTCCCTTGTAGGTAACACATATATCTCACTGAGTGGAGTCAGTTGGTACTCGAAGCACACATATATAGATAGGGTAAGCAAAAATAAACCAAAACTATCCATTTTGAACGTCATTAGTAAGTCGTTGACAATTGTGACAAACATTTGGATTATAACCGATGGTAAAACCCGTAGTATTGCTTATTTATTTCCCACCCATTTTTTTGGTATACAGATTAAGGTTGTTTCAACTTTGCGAAACAAACCAAGTTTGGTTTTATTTGGTTAGTTATTATGTAAATTTCACTCTGAAAAATGTAGAGTATCTAATATCGTTGTTACGTAAACGCCCACATGTAACTAGCCGATTCAGCTAACCTTCGTTAGAAACTGCTGGGCCCATAACTAGTCATGCGTGTTCAGCATAAGTTAGACATTCGGACATTTTACCACCAATGATTTAATCGTGCATCAAGATTGGCCAGGCAACGAATGTTCGCGTTTTCGTCCACTTTGCCATCTGATCGGACTGGTTTCAGTAACCTTGCTCATCTGACGACTGACATGAACAAGCGTCATAATTAACATCACACCTTTGGTTTCAATAAAGCTGGCCCTAATAGGTTATGAGCAGCGAGTGAAAGCCTTATGTGGTCGTCTGAGCATACCTACTGTAAATCTGTTGGTCCATTAAATGAGAAAATTCGTCCCCATTGTTTGCATTCCATATTTTCCCCACTAACCTGACATTTGTTCTCACTACCTCACCCACCCCGTTTTGTTTTACAGGACTAATGTGTCATTAAATATCCGCGGCGCGAGTAGCCATTCTTGTCCTGGTCTACTGCCGTGACGGTTCACCTTTGAACTTGCTGGTCCTGTTGAGAAACTATTGACTGCTGGACGAGACTATCGTCGCGAACGACTGAGGTTTGCTTATTGTAATTATTGATGCATTTATTTAATAGTACCGTAGACATTTTTGGATTGATTCTTGTTTTCATTTTTGTGATCCGTTTTTTGGGCTACGCGCAACTCAACGATAAGACCTGGATCGATAGACCTGCCGTAAGATCGCGGGTTCCTTGTTGCTGTCTAGTAAAACAAATCTTGGCACTGTGGTCCGTTTGTCTCTTTTTGTGAATGACACATTCCTTCTGCTGGAGAGAGTTTCGACACCTGGTTCAGTTAACCCGGCTTAGATAACGATTGATCCAAACGATAATCTTAAGCGCCAATTGTGGACGCACTGTTTCCATTCGTATCTCTCTCGCTCACAATAGAACTCCCGCTTCGTTTCGATTGATTGTCCTTCCATCGAACACAAACAATAATACGGTTTCCTCAGCTGAACCAGGATACTGTGGGACCGTTGGAACATTTTATACCTGGTCTTATAAGGCAGCTCGGCATTGTGACTATCTCAGTACCTTCCAAAGAATAAGCTAGAAGCAGTCACGCTGACCCAACATCTTACGGCTGAAAGTGAAGATAATCTCACTCACAAGACACTACTAGCCGAGGATGAGTCGGCTGTAATTGGTCGGAATATGACGGTGGCTCTGATGATTACGCTTTTTATTGGGTGTGTGGTAACTCTGGTAATACACATATTGGCCCTGAGAAATACTTAACTCAAAATGTTCAAAAACGCTATTGATCGAAACACTTACTCGCTGTTCACCGGACCTGTCTCAAGGAAGCAACAGAACCATTTTGGATACGTGACCGAACCCAGTCTCTCTGATTAAACTAGAATCACTGATCACTGCCTTAGATGAAACGGTATTGAACGACTTGATCAGGTAAATCATTGATTTCAAATGGGCATACATATGAAGTGGCTTAAATGCGCTATGCAATCAGATCGTGGCGGATAAGTTTACACATCTAATTGCCGATGAGCCATTCGTCAAGCTGGCTGTTGCTTGTTTTCTGTCAAATTTGGGCTCAAAGCAAACATCCCAACGTTTACCGTTAACACTAGGTTCTGGGCGTCCTATGGCCTTCCTGACTGTCAGTGCTCTTTTTTAGTACAAAGCTTTACGGACGACCTGTAGTTCAGTACTCTATGCTCGGCAAAATTTTATGAACAACTCACTAGTTGGTCCTCCCAAAGCAAGTGGCTTGTGTGGACAGAATTTGCGTACATCGTTCCACAAATGAAAACCATGGTTGTCTCCAGCGTGCGATGTTACGACAGTGTGTCCAGGAAAGAATAACTAATTCCTTCCATTTGATCGCACAACAACCTATGGTAGTGTGTAGTCGGACTGTACATGAGACTATTGAATAGCTCACCTTAGGAATTCGACACGCTTATACTTCCAGCTGATTGAATAGGGCAGGTCGTTATTCGTCAGTCCGCCCCTCCACATTTCAATCAGTCGCCAATTGTGTTGGTTACCAACAGCCAGCGTACCGATTTCGAGGAAATTGTGTGGAGGCGGAAGATAGAATGTGGGTCAACGGTGACCGTAATCAACAAAGGTCATGTACTCGATCAATAGTGAAAAGCAACATTACACTGCTTTATTCACTCTAGATAATTGCATGTCTATTTTTGCGCAACCGTCTAAAGTAATTTGACCTTTCCAATAGATTAAACAACTAGATAAGGGCGAGGCCAATCAACGGATGGAAGTGTGCTTACTGAGTACTGTAATTCCTGTTCATAGACGTTACATCTTCCTGGTAAGTGACATTCCCCTATGTTTGCGTGTAGATGTGTGCATTGATCCTGCGGTTTTACCTAACAATATTTACTGGACTCTGTTATATATCAAACTGGGAACCGCCGTATACGTATAACAAACTAAGACAAAATGTTCGCTGCAGTTGTAGTTGCCACGAGCTTCTCACTTTCAAGAAGGTTATGGCAAAATATTCATTGACATAATTTGTTGGCATTTACTGACGCCTTGTTAGAACCCGTTACTTTACGGTGGATGGAAACCATAATAGATCAGCCAGCGTCTTCAGAAAATGACTTAAACTTTGTCTAAATTTACTACGATAAACCGCAGCTCAAACATGTGATAGTGCGCTATGGTATTCTTGAATTTAGATGAAAGAACACCACATCAGTCACCAGTGGTAGGCGATCCTTTACCTCTGGAACAGCTTTACGAATTGGTGACCTTGATGACGACCGTAGACGATGTAAACGAAGCTTAGCTCGCAGGAACGTCAGCCAATTTTCTGTTATCAGTCTAAAACGAAGAAATTTGAGAACAGAACAATGTGGTAGGCAGGGTATTAAAAATGTGGGAGCTATCAGGTAGACAATTTAAACAAACTGATTTGATGGAATGATATATTTATACAGTAACAGAAGTAAAAAACACGCCTTGGTGGTGTTACTACCAACATGTGGAAAGGAGCTAATAGCTAGTGCCCATATTTATGAAGCGTGAACGTGCGTTCATCTTATGTTCCGAGTTCAGATTTTCTTTCATAAACGCACTCTACCACAGGGACGTATTGCAGAGCAAGCATTTGGACGTGTAGGCACTGGAAACATCTAGAGTATAAAAAAGAGCATAAATACTATCAACCGATACTGACTGTTTGCAGAAGAATATGGTCTTACGCTCCAATTGATGAACTAGTACAAGCTATTCTCAGTTAGCACCAGAGGCACGAAGCATAACGAGGATGAACGATTACACTTTACTACTCATGAATAGCGAGGTGGAGCCACATGTTTAGACATTGAATTGAAGAGGAGACAGTACGAAGAAAACGTTGTAGTACACTCCCAGTAGCTTCCCGGGATTACTGTTGTGCGCAAATAGGTGTTTCTGTTCGAAAAGTCCTTAAAGCATAAACCATGTATATAGATACCCTTTTGAAAAGTCCCAATGCCATTCGCGTTCTTGGTACACAACAGATGCCATCAATTTTGTTTACTTTTGGACGTCAGTTGGTCGTGAAACGTTCTCTTTTAAGGCCTTGGTCTCAGAAGTTCACAACACTTCAGACACGATGAGCTCACGAAGCTACCCAGGTGCAGTGAAGAATGTTTGGACCGCCCAGATTCTATGAAGCGAATGCATGTTGAGCACAAACAAATATCGTCATGTCCACATTTTCACCATAAAACAGGCCTGCAGAGTTCAACCAGCTATCAATAACTATCCTTGAAGTTCTCTGTCAGATGATGTAACATGTATGATTGACAGAATATTTTCTTGTTGTATATATGGTAAACACCCACCTCAGTTTCACTCATTCTAATGCATACAATTAAACATCCAAAACAACCCGTCGTGGGGTAGTCCGCAAGAACGGTTAGAACCGCACCAAAACAAAATAAGAAATCTAGGAAATTGTGACTGAATCCGTCATTTTCCCGAAAGCGAAGGTCAGGTGAATGCATCTTATGAACCAAGTATGATGCACCTCACTAATTAGACAAAATTGCGTATTCGACTATCTTGCAAACTGTCATTTGGGACGATCGATCTATTGCCGCTAGGTCGAACAGACAATACAACGTTGGCAGTTTGGAGAGTGCACCTTAATATCGGCCCAAATCGACCGATGAACGCAGACCTGGTAAGAAAGGCCACGGAGATTCTCGGGGCTTTTTTTACAACAAAATACAAAAATCCCTACGACCCACACTTTTACCACAGTAATTCGTCTCTTGTCGTGGTTTGCAGGTTCAATACCATAACAACACATCCGAATAACAAAATTAGAAGATCTATTTGACAAAAGGGCGCTACCACTTCGCGTGTCCTCATCAGTTGTCATAACAGATTAGAAATACTTAACAGTTTGCACATCTCGGACATGTCTTTCAGACTGACTCCTGAAAAAAGCGACCGTGTTGGCTGCAGGACGTCCATCAGCCGCTTGGCCAAGTTGTGTTTAGACGTACCCGTCATCAGAAGAATTGGTTGTAGTGGCGTCCTCAGTTCAAGAACATCTGGTTATCCATATATTTATGAGGTCCTACTTCTAATTTATGTTGAGGCTATGAGTGTTGAGCGTGATCTTGTCTTGACTGCATTTTTTGCTAATCTATGCCCACACGCACCCAGTAGATAATCAGTTCTGTTTTATGTTGATCTATTCTATTGTGACTTGATGCTTACTAACATGGCCCCAGCGGTCACACATGAACTCTCGTTGCCCTACTGTATAACTCTCTAATTAAATTCCTGGTAATCCATACGAATGGTATTGCGAGGTACAGAACACTAACGGGTAGTATAAACACTCGTTTTGAGCCCTTGCAGCCATATTCAGCGTAAACTGGCAATCCAAGGTGAGTCGTGTACATCCACATTAAAGGGAAAATAAAACGAGTCACAAATTGATTACGAACCATAAGCCCACTTCTTCAGTATCGTATACCATTCTTGGTAATACCCCTTTCTGTTAAAAATTGGATCCAACGAAAGATTTCAATTTATGATTATAGTAATTTGTTAAATGTACTAAGTTCAGTTACTACTATACCCAGCAGAGACAGCTTGCTGAAGTTATTCATATTTCTCTTCGGATGAGAGGATTCATGAGGCTTTACTGCCTTGAATGTCTAAACAAATTTTCGTGAGAAGAAGCCGTCGCTGCCTTTAGTGATGCTTGTAGATACAGTGCTTGATATAGTTTTTCGCAAGTACTTTAGGAAATCAGTGAGCCATTGGAAATTCTTGTCGCTTGTTTAAGTGGTTATGTGTCTCTCAGAACAAGATTGAAGAGGCAATGTTGACACAGAAAATAACCTCAGAAGTTAGGGATGACCAAATTAGAGAAGTACTTCCATGCTGACCTGAGATCCGGTTTATGGGTTAGTTAGAATAAGAACTGAAATTGGTGCTAACCCGAAGGGGTTCGGTCAGCATTCCACAAAAGTCTAAATTTAAGAACGGCAAATATTGCATTTTACTGACAGTGATTACAAAAGCAAACGACGTTTTTGCTACCGCTCCGGAAGAGCGATACAAAGCTAATTTTGAGTTATGGACAACCAACTAAGGAAAACGTAATAGTTGGTGTAAAATAGGACACTGATCATAGTTACTACTTCACAAGTATTTCACATGTTACCATGGATGTTGGCAACCGGATATGCCGATTATTTAATTCTGGCACTACAAACGCATTTGTGTCAGGACTTTCTGATCCCGTCGGTTCCAAACTTAAACTGTCGCCATCCTATATATTTTCTGTAGAGTTTCTCACCAGGGATTACAATGTCCCACTATCAGCGGAAGAATTAAACTGTTCTACTACCGCTTTACCATCAGCATCTTCCACATGATTGTCGCGTTACGCATTCGACGGTTACTGTAACAAGAGCCATACATCTGTTTGCGAATTTATCATGGATGCCCTGTCAGTGTAGTCTGCTTAATATCCCATAACTATCTACATCATTAGTGTACTGATCGCCATGGGACTTACTGCGTCATTTTAACGGACGTCCGTCAATGATTAAAGAAATCCTGTTAGAGGAATCGATATAAAAAGCTGTATCAGTTTTCCGTTGATCGCATATCTCGCGCGAGATCGAATTTGTCTTGATGACGAAATAACAAGATCGGTTTTGCAAGACGGTAGTACCATTCCATCTGTTTTCCTCAACTGCTACACGTAACAGTGGTGAAAATCAAAACTGAAACGAACTATGCTCACAAACCAGGCCAATCTACACACAAGTTTGTCATTGATCAAAACCTGGGCCGACGAAGGTCCAAGGCCAACAATTGCACACAGAGGACTAACGTGTTACACATGGCAGACAGCGCCTTGATGGACGAGCTTGTGATGTCATATCAACACAGAAAGCGTTTGTCGCATCGACCACATGACCGGTCTCCAACACGTGTATGACGATCGAGAAAGTCGACTTTTGTTTGGTGTGGTAGCGTCGGGTAACGTCTCACATTAAACCCTCGATAGATCTGGGGACGTGTTTCTTCATCCTAAGACGCAGGGATAGATCAGTTCTGCCAATACAAACGTCACCACAGCTGTAAATGAGCTGGTAGAAACAATGTGAAGTAGACAGATCTTGCATCCGCGTCTTAAAGTGAGGAAATGGGAGTGACTTGGTACGAGTGAGTAAACGTAGTGGAGCTGCACTGTAAGCCTGCTGGATGACCTGCGTCAGCCGTCACGTTCGAAACAATACATTGTCTTCTTTGTGTGGTGATTGTCTGTACACAGGTTTCTTCAGAACAAATGTTTCTTTTGGGTCTACTGCTTCAAGCTTGTTGTGAAAGTTAACAAAACCCTGGAGGTAACCAATGAAGACCAAGGTATCACGAGAAAATTTTGACTCTGTATCATTCATACATGTGGTTCGAGGTCGGTGAAATAAACAACGAACCAACGAACCAGGCCAGCGCGCATACAAACTGGTTTCAGCACTAATCAGTTGCCTTTTTACGAACACCACAATGGAAAACTGACCGCACTATGACATTTCCTCGGTTGAAGGGGGTTATAACTAGAGAAAACACAACAGTCATCGCGACTCGATGAAACGAGCGAAGAATATGAACGGTGTACTTGTCGCTGCCTGTTCACTTAGGATAAATGCAGACTACGCTCCAGATAAGCCCACTTTTGTTCAGCGGTGTTAACAACAGCGCGTACCTAAATAGCTATTCTGACACGATGCAGTTTTAGCCATTGCAAAATTATTCTTACGACCCATTCCACGATGGATATGCAATGTTACTCAACAAAATGAATGAACTTCACACAGTTTCTAATGTATATATGCTAATTTGTCACACATCCTTCGACAAAAAAATCTTCTTTCAATTACACATATCACACCATCCGAGGGGACAGTTAACTAATAATTAGTTAAACTCTGTAAGACTGTTTGTAGCGAAAATGTGGACACGACGAGTTGTGACTGCATTTATCCCTTGGAAGTTTATGCACCCGTGCTTTTAGTGTTGAAGTCACAAATCAATTAGATCGTTTCACCAATAGACAGCTTTTCAAAATACTGGCCCGAATGTTGCCAAACGCATAAAAAATGTTCCGACGGAACTGTAAACAGTGTGCTGTTATGTTTGCTATATCGGCAACTTTTCATTGGACGCTTTTGTGTCGGTTGAACTTTGGATGTACCGAAAAATACTTGTATCGAAATCGACTGGCAAACAGTTGAAACTGGTGTATCTAGCTCCGGACTTGTTCGCCAAACTCCTAATTTCAAGAAGAAACCAAACAGAGCGTGATAGTTAAAAGGAAAGTAAATTTTCCAGCTAAGGCTCAATTAATCTCCAGATGTGTCAGACAGTGTGCACGTTATTGAATCTACCGCTGAATGTTTGGAAACCAAAATCAAATTGGAGTTGATGATGATTTTTCATAAAGCTTCATGCGGTAAATCCCTAGCACGTGGTCTGACAAAACTAGTCAGTTTCACCCTACTTGCAAGTCAGGGACAAGGAGTTGCACGTCAAGAAATATCAAACAGAGGTAAAGGTGGGACAGAATGCTCGCTCTATTATGAACACCCTGAATGAGGACAGTGCATTCACCAAACGATAATGATGCTTGACAAGCTGGTATCTAGAGGTGCTCTTCAACACCTAGCCCCTAGCTGTTCAAGTGAATGTATACATGAGATATGTCGTTTCAGTTGGCAAGCCCGAAGGAGCAATTCAAATTCAGTGGACGGAAGCTAGAGTGAAAAAAGTTCTTGGACGGTTAAGTTACAGCAGGCATGAATTTCACCAACTTGTCATCAACGAAGCAACGACTGGAAAGTCATATAGCCCGCTCACTTACGCAATTTCCTCAGATGCCTTTTGTAAATGGCGACGCAGATATTCGTCACTTTCCAACGATGGCATTCCTTTGAACAGACGTTGGAAGGCCTCCTGTGTGTAGTTTACGGTTGGAATAGATCAATGGGCTGCACTAAACCAACGGTTATTAACGATAGGATAATGTCAAATAATCAGAGTTATAATATAACGTCAGAAATAAAATGTGACCGAACTACCGAAGAAATAAATCAAGTTAACCGTTGAGGTGACAATATTTCACGGGGTTTTAAGAACGAACGAGATTTGACTGAGTAGAACTGGGTTGACATGCAGCTGATCGTAATTATTGTGATTAGTAATGAGTGCAATTAAGTCTCATTGAGTATTGTTAATTCTAAAGTGCCTCGTATTGTCAGGAAAACAATGCATTCCCCATGAGGCTCATGCCCTCTTAGCTACTTGAAGCGAATTCCGTGCTGTGAAATTATTTCTTGCATGAAGACTTTCAGTGAATGTTGGCTACCACGCATGATACGATTGTTTCTCGGTCACTAGAACGTAAGTGGGATTGCTGAAGAGCAGTTCACGAAGTAAATCCGGTTAGGACAGCTTAAGGCCAGTAAACGAATAAGTGTGTATTAGAAGATACAATACCAAGATGTTATTCAAGTAACCGTCTCAATTTATAACATAGAGTTTAGATCATGGAAAGAAGCAACCTTTGACTTGACCCTCTGAATGAGTGCAACCCAATCCACTGTATGCAGCAGAACAGGCTTAACTGTAGGAGACTATGCTGTGACCATGTGACTCCACGACAAGTGCCCCTGGAAGAGCGCTGGCCGTTTGGGGCTGGTAAATTATCAAAATACACACAACAAGCCATCAACGAATATACGGAGAGTACATTAAGAGCAAATAAGTTAACTTGATTATATATTACTCATTCCCATAAACCAACGACCGTCAATTGTTTGACAAACTAAGCACTGTCCGCTTTCGAGATTCTAGAGGATAATGGGTCACTGTTCTTTTCCTCGAAGCCTTGGTGTAATCTGTCCTGAAGATTTTGTTTGATTTCATACTGAATGTTGGCCCCATCTACCTTTTACATCCTGCAAAAGGAATACACAAACAGTAACCATTATTTTCTTATCATATTTCCAAGATTTACGCCCCAACTTCTGTTTCTTATTGTTTCACATATAATGTTTATTCTCCCGGTTTTGAGTCGCTCTATTTTTTGTCCTACAGTCAGCGTTCCACTTCCATAGAGAATTGTCATTTGGCTAACCAACACTGATCGTCCATTCACATGCCTACCGGTATTATTCTGGTGGATATGCACTGGAGCTGAGTTACGTATTCGGAACTGAAAGTGGTGCAGCATAAATCACCCGTGGTGAACAATGTGAATGAGCGATATTTAGCATGGGTAATCACGACACCCTAATGCGAACATGGGTGCCACCGAACATGTAAAAGGATCATGGCTATCGATATGAACGGAGGCTTCTCAGTTCATGGTAAGCCAGGTCATATAGACTGTATCTCAAACGTAGAACAAGTGATCAGGTCAAAACTGACTTATTAGGACATCAGACGCTACTCAAGCTGTCCAAACATATATTCACCCAACTCCACTCTATGCTACTACTGTGGTCTTCACAACAGGTAGCTCGACTACAACACAAGTGCACGGATCAGGATGTTTGTGAAAAGCCTCCGGTTTTGACGAAACCGCAATGTCACTTACAATTCTTTAAGGGAATTTGAAATAGTTCAGGTAATCTGATGATGTTTCTCGTGTGCCATTCACCTTGACATGTTTAGCTCTTTTCAGACATGTGGACCAGTGACTGATCTAACTATTGTTTATCCGCGTTATCGAACTGATATTTCAAGTTCACTTAGACATATGGACAAATATAATCATTTTCAGCTGGGTGAGCCAATCCATGTTATTAGACTGGCTTTTTATGCCGTTACGAATGGTGTCATACAAGTTAGTCACAGCACCAATTTCTCCCGTAACTGTGGTTTAATGTATTAATGGATGAAACCTGGGAGCTCAAATATGCATCAGCTTTTCTGACCTTGCTTTACTGGATGATGTGTACAAACGAGTCTTTTAATGTTCAGCCTTGATCAGTAGTGTCGTTCTAAAGTTAAAACTAAGCTAGATGACCTATGGAAGTAAATATCCTTATACATTGTTTTATCGGGTAGTTGTTCAATTTCTGTACAAAAAAATCCGGCTATTTGTCGGTGCTCAACTGCACTGTCGCTCTCCGTCTTTCCCCTTTTTGACCCAGGTGTACGTCTGATCTACTGACAATCCAGTGGTTTGCCTTACAACGTTTAAACCTTCAGGCTCTCACTGGTATGTGCCCGGTGTACGTGCTGTCTTCTCATATTTCACGGACCTGTGCTACTGTTATTCCAATTACTTAACTAAATGAATTAACGGAATCCGCCGTACCTAGTTTTACACCATATCATGTCTTTACACCAGTCAAACTATAAAACAGAGTAGATTGTGACCCCTTAACAAGGGGCTTTGGCTAGCAAAGAGAAACCAGGTGTTAACTCACCTCTTTTGATGGGGCAGCTGGAGATTTTACGAGGTGATCTGGACAAAACAGTCACTGTCACTGTCTAGAGGTGTGAGCCACCGATATCAGTTGGTCGGCTTTGTTTACTGACTGATGAATACCTGTTGCTAACCTTCATAGTTATGTTTTGGGTGGCGTTGTGATTTGGTTGAAAGCTGCGGTCCCTTATTTCCATAGGTTACACTCATCAAGTACACACCCTCAGTTTCGGTGCATGACATTCGGTCAAGTAAACAAAAATCGGCAAGTTGATTGTGCGTGAAAGTGATTGAGTGAGCTCATGATTACCTCATATAGCCGTAGAAAGATCTTGCATAAAGTTAGTGAGAATGCAAATATACGATGCTTGCCGACGAACTGCACCTTAAACCCAGAACGTTTGTGGGATAACCCCTTACTTACTTCTCTCCTTTTTCGGCTCAAGGGGATCGGCCGACCGGAAGGCGTATCCACGGATGCGTTAAGGAACGGAAGTTTCGATAATAGCTATAAAACCAGTTGGAATAAATCGAACATAACAAAAAATAGCATTAAAAGATTCAGTATTACTGGCTGAAGATGACGCAGTGTATTAATGTTATTTATGAGTGACTCCTCAGGAAATTATCATCACTCACCGACAAGCAGTTATCGATCTAGAGCATGTAAATCCCTATTTAGGGGATTCACTTGATTACAAATGAAACACAGTTAGTCACGTACCACTAAGCATTGCACTAAACCGATTATAAAATGAACTTAAATGGACCTATTTGCCAACAATTAGTCCATGTATGAAGAGGACCGAACTATCGTTTACCACGCCATACGCATATGGCCAAAATCCCAGCTGTCCGGTGCAAAGCTCGAGGAGGCCGACCGACGACCGAACATCTAAAAATGGTAATAATAATCGACAAATTAGGAAATGTAGGTCGTCTTTTTATCTTTTATTAGGTGCTTCTTGGCTTGTCTGGTCTCTGGCTGGAAACATTAAGAGGCATAACGGATAATATGACTTCAGCAGCGTGGATGTTGTTGTCGTTTAAATGACTGCTTGACAATTAATGAAATGAAGAGAAAAATCACTGGGAAGCTACCATATAGATGCCTTCATACTTTCCCTTACAACACCGTTATTTTGTGTTTAAGTAGTAGACATCCTGGTGTTGGTTGCTTGTGTTTAGAAATAAGTTTTACCCCTTCTTTTTCGTCTAACTTTAAACTGAAGTTTTTCTTCTCTTCATGTTGCAACCGGTGGCTTTTTGTTTCATACTCTAGTGAATGTGCTGGGATGGCTAAAACCGCGGATTTTTTATTTTAAAAACTAACCAGACTTGTTTGGTTAAACATGAATGTATGTAAATAACTGCTCACTGTAACTGAAATATTTTTTGTAACACATTCCACAGACTTGAAAGTAAAGCTGTTCTATAGGCTGTTCCGAAGAATAGACGATTTACATTGTACACCGTTGAAGTAGATAGGAAACCATTAGTTACTAACGGAAAAGACCTTGTATGCTATCCGTGAAGATCTTTCGGTCACTTGTTATACGAATGCTTGCTGTTTTATATGTAGTGACTTGTCACTGGGTGTCACAACCATTCACATGTCACTGCTTACTCATGAATAGTGTACGTATTAAAATCACTGGTAAGTAGGAGATTTAGTCGATATTAATTGAACATCATTCGCAAGTGGTTGCAGCTTTTGTATTCATACTGATTATTCACTTAACTCTTTTCGAAAAAAACAAAACGGAAGTCCGCTTTTGTTAAAACTCGTCAGCAGTGCATATCCCTGCCGTTAAGTTGAACAGATGTTAACAATCCGTTTGACGAATCCCGTTCCCCAGGTAAATGGTTGGCATTAAGAAGTTCGTTACTTTACGTATTTTTTGACTGTCAACTAGAACTCAGATCTGTCTTCAAACTAGACACTTCTAGTAGGCTGTAAAGAATTCGTAACAAGTCATTCGGAGACGGCATAGAAACACAAGTCCCTACGATGGTATACAACAATAACAAATTCTATATACACAGTTAAGGGCGGCTTTCTATAGACTAATAGCAGTAGCTGTCCGAATTAATGAAAAATGCCTGACATTAGAGTCTATACAATAGTGACAGCTTGTTTTAATCCTTCGTGGTCTTTCTACAGTAACTCTGTCAGTCTTTTCCAGTGTGTTATCGGTAAGATGGAAATCAGGAACCGCCAAGCAGTAACGGTATACTGTAGCAGGCAGAACAAGTGTACATGAGAAACGGTAAGTTTTAGCACATATTGAATTATGTGCCGTAAAACAATGGGCTGTACACTGCTAAAGTAGCAGCGTGATTAGGCTAAAGATCAACTTTGGAAGCAAGAAAGCCACGTGATTCAATTCAATCCGATGGAGTCAAGCGCAAGGCTAGACCCGAACTGATGTGCCACGGATGGTGAATCATACAAACGTGGACTCAGCACTGACCATGTACGTGTTGTCTGTCCACAAAATACAGTAACCATGGTAAGTAAGATTGAGTCAAACGTGAGGTTGCAAATATTTTATTTGTCAAAAATTTGTTCTCTTCCTATTAGCCCGTCGCTTCTCAAGTTATACGCTTTTTACCTAAACAGATTTGGACTGAAAGCGTAATCAATGCACGATATAGGTTTAAGGGTTGAACATCCTAATGTCAGGGTTAAGTTCCGTATAGCGTCACTGCTTTCCTGACCGGATTCTTAGGACCGATGTCCACCGATGACTGTGTAACCTTGAGTACCATGCCACAAGACATCAAGGCTTCAACTGATCTCTCTTCAGATTTAGCAAAGAGGTAGACAGCTACTGGACATCTGCGAAGAGGAAAGGCTGCAGGTAAAGGTGGGTTGCCAGAGGGATTTCTGAAGCATGGCGGCCATGTTTCGGAAACTGCTTTACTCCAGCTTATTAACTTTAGCTGGGGGCAGGAGATTGCACCTCATGAGTTCAAGGACGTTTTCACAGTACTTTTGTATAAAGTTAGGGATAGCAAGCAAATCACCGATAACTATCGGGGCACCAGTCTATTGTACTGCGTTGAAAAGGCGTTAGCAAAAATCCTACTGAATGAACTCAATGCGAAAGCTTTGGAATCCAATGTTCTTGAGAAGCAGTATAGATATCGGATGAATCACCATACGGTCGACATGGTGTTCGCTTCTCGACAGAACCGCGAGAAGTGCAGTAAATTAAAATAGCCGCTGTGTGCCCCATTTGTGAATTTCATCAAGACGTTCAAATTCGTGAACCGTGGAACATTGTGGACGGTGCTTGGTATGTTTGGTTGTTCAGTTAAATTCATCAATTTAATTAAAGTACTACATGTGGATATGTAGACGAAGGTACAAGGTCGTGTGTGCACTCCAGAAGAGTTTGACATTGTCGCTGGCATGAAGCAGAGTTTTATCCTAACCCCAATTTAATTTATTTTCCATATAAGTGTGATGTTAACAACTGCTCTGTGTGGAAACTGAATACAGCTGTGATGTTTGGTTGCTCAGTAGTCGACATTTCGGTAACTCAAATTACATATAATAATAAACCACTTGCGCAAAAGAAGGACGTAGCGCAGCAAATGACTACGGCTTTCGTGACTGTGGCATCCGATTTTGCATTTGATGGCAACAGATGTAATATGTTTTCCTTTTCCTGGCCTTCTTCGGACGAAAGCCTTGTGCCTACTTCTGAAATTCGCATCAATAGAAATAGTGCGCCGCTTTCACATAAACGTTTAGCTCCTCGGAGTTTGGAAACTAGAATTCATGAAAGTAAGCACAGTAGGGAACCGACAACATTCTCACTGTCAAGTCGATACAGATTACAAACTTCAGGTAAAGCCATGGCCGCCTCTAACCGGTCTGCGCCAAGCGAGTTGCCCCCTTAGCACGACGGCTGTAACCATGTTGATAAGTTGGAACCTGTTAGGGTTAGGCTGCCTGTCGTCCTTATGGGAGATTCTGTTAAGACCAGACGTTAAATCTTAGAAAATCTCATTGTGACCCAAAAGACAGTAATGACGTCAATAACAAGGACGCATTTTACTGGAATCTGATCGCTACCAGCAGATCGGAAAGTTGAACGCCCAGATCGGCGACCATGATGAAGCCGAGTGTCGTTTATACGGTAGAGTTTGACAGGCATTATATCACTTAGATAGTGGTGAGTGGTTGGTGCAGCTGCGCACTGAGTGTAGGCTACTTTCACTATTAGTTTTAGACGTCGTGTGTGTCACTGTTACATTAGGCACCCACCTCTCTGCGAATCAAACGTGGTTTCAGATGGACCATATACCTATTAGCTATAGTGATGTGCCTGCATTCACAACTGTTGTTCTCATTTGAGCACATACCTGGATTGCAATGATACACTGGTATGCTCTCATTTTGTTCTTATTTTCGCTGGACAACACTCCCGCCGACAGCAACGGCTAGTTGTTGATGCACTAGTCAGGCCGTCGGTAAAACATGAATGCCAAATTAGTGATGTGATTCAAAAACCCGAATGGCACGAGGATTGTTTGTTCAGAAAATTAACATCGAGAGTATGTAGTTCAACATCACCTCGAACACAAACATTCATATGCACATAACAATAACCCCGAAAAACCATAGTTGCCAATATCAAGTTCATGTCTGAAAACACAATTCCTTGTTAGGGTAAATTCTAATGTTCCCTACTGTATTCTCTCTCGGTTACTTCAGTACTTAAATACGTGTCTCCACCTGACTACTGAAGAACAGTATAGTGTGATCCTTCATATTTACCACACTGGCGCTGAACGTGAGCTTAGTAGTTCTCATGCTGAAGATCATAATAGCAGCTGGTCCCAAATCACACACATCAGTAGTGAAATAACTACCGTGGCATACGGCAACGTTGGCTGGTAGTTTACGTAAGCATGAACACCAATACGCTGGTCGTCTCAGAGCGGCAGATAATGAACGTACTCATAGCGCCCTGTAACGAAGAGACGATGAGTATGTTAGGCGCAAATACGCAAGGTCGGACAACCAACTACCTACCTCTGTCGTTTGTTAAATCATTCACCCTCCTTTTTAGAAATTCAAGTCATGACGGCCTATTAGCTTTCCTTCTCTTCCACTGTATGGATGTACTGTCCATTCAAAATCATAGCTGGTTATCAATTCAGCGCAATTTTTTGTTCCTCTTCCTAATCCTGTCTAGTGTGTGGTAATGTGTATTTTTATGCTGAAATACTTCTTGTCCTCTATTTACGATGTCTTTTCTCCCATCTTATATCATTTCATTTGAGTCTCCCTATTTTTCGAATCCGAAAGATAGGTGTTTTACTTTCATACTGGTTTATTGTCTGGCTGACCAGCGTTCGTCAGCTGGACTGCAAAAGCCTTCACTCACATGCCCTCCGATCTGACTTCTTCCGTTTCATATTGGATATGGGATGTCGAGGAAAACCGTAAGTGATACAACGCAAGCCACTTGTGGTAACCGTCGTGTGTAAATGTTAGTTGGCTTCGTCCATTTTGACAGGCCAATCCGGAAACAGATGCTGTCTGTTGTGGAACGTATATCTCAAATATCTGGCAGCCTAATATACTTGCGTACAATTTTCTATGGTATTGAGCCAAAACGAATTTTGACCTGCTTTTCTAGGTGGTTTAATCACAAGGAACGCCACGTTGCGTAATGCGCAGGATCTCCGAATAGTTCGTTGGTTTTCTGTGTCCCTCCCTCAGAAGAGTTACATCCTCCCTAGTTGACCTAGAATAAGACCGGAAGCGAAGGCTTCCATTTTGCTGTTCTCAGAACATGGCAGCCCTCTCAATTAGTGTTTATGTTGTGGACGTTCAAAATCGCCATACTTTTTTAGTTGTGGTGGTCATGAAAGCAGATTTCTTGTTACCCACAGTACTTTTCACCAAACGTCCTGTAGCATGTCAAGGGCATTCTAACGCTGATTGTGTTGAGTCGTAAACGACATTCAACAATCGTAAAAGGATGTGGAAACTCAGTCGTGCCTTGCCCTTGTCGAACACAGGCTGTGTAGGCATTGCAGAGTGTTGGTGATTGTGATGCGTCGTTTTGCGTAGTGCTTGATGAGCTGGCAGTACCAGTCCAAATAACTGTTGGAAGTGTTTCTGGCGATCGAACACGTTTACTTTACCCATCCGTATTTTTTTGTTCCGTAAGTGAATTCGAAAAGAGGAACTCCCTCGACCCTGGGTGTATAACACACGACGTTCTTCCACCTAATCTTAACACAGGTTATAGGACTAGAATGAGCAGAGGCTGGTTCGCATCTGACGGAATAAGGGCATGTTTTTCACTTACTGCACTTTTCATGTGCACTGACTGATTACCTGCTCTTCACAAATAAATAAACCAATAGGCTCTTGATGGTTACTTCTCGGTGCTGGTGGATTGCGTGACATTTGCTCAATATTGTTGATTCGTCCGATGATGATTACACCTGATTTCACACAAGATCGACAAGTATGGTATACTGGCCACGTATTTGCGATCGATTAATATGCGTAAGGCGAACTAACGAATCACAATTGCGCTACAGGAAGCTAAATGGAAGAGTATACGTGCGAAAGTCAGAGGGGGGTCGATTTAACGATGGCATACGCAGTTTCGGATTTCACATTGACAGTGGTACAGCTTATGAATGGTCGACGTCTAGAGGTGAATGCAGGTAAAAGGGTAGCGAATAGAAGGCGAGAGCTCCGTTCTTGTTCATATCAGGACAAGGTTAGTCTTAGCGGATATCAAATGACCCTTATCTGTTGTTTCATCCACTAGAACGTGATGTGATTGTTTTGTATATAAGAACCGGGAGGTGGAAATTACCCCGTCCATATATTTGTCAACAGCATATAATACCGAAAACCATCATGCTTCGTTTTACGTGTGAATAGTTGTCCGTATCTTTGTAGACCGTAAAGATCATCCAATCGAACCTCTGATTTGCTACAACTAGGTATATATATATATATATATATATATATATATATAATCTGCTGGTGTAAACTTCGACAATCTCACAAACTGGCACAGGCTGTAACATCCGGCAGGTCCAACACTGCCCCTGTCTGATTTCAAACTTGAACCACAATAGATTGTTATTAAAGTATATTGGTCCAGCTTTTTAACGTTGCGTACACAATATCTACAGTAGATTCATTTAAATTCTAATAAGCGCCATTTAGACAACGATATACTCACATAGCCATCACACACGAACAAAGTCTTACCCGTCTTCCGTAAGTGTGTTTGGTGTTTTGTTCTTTCTCCTGTGGCTGGTGACAGAAGATTTTCAATTCGACATACTTATCCACGCGGAAGATAACTGCAAGATCTGTTGAGCTCGTACAATGGACTGTTAAATACTTATTCAATTGAATGTCTACGGTACTCGGCAGCTTGGTTGTTGAATCTGTCGTCTGGCTTTTCAAGGCATACGGGAAGCTGGGTGAAGCCGGGTGACCAGTTGGTTGAAACATATAATTCATAGTGGGAGTGAAAACAACGTGCAGATTACAGTTAGGTGGTAAATGAGCAGGCTTTTCATCGACTGTCTGCTGTACGTTTGAATTGGAAAAGATCACTCCTTCTCCACTTGGCGTAAATTGTGCCAACATTTGTCCAACTTGAGTTAAGGTTGTTGGTGACGTTTGTTGGTGTTTGAGGTATGAACTGACAGGAAAGTTCTCCTCCACGTTGATCATGTTACCTATGTTTGTTTCAACTGAAAGCTTGTTGACTGATTCCCGTCTTTTTAATAACCTGGACTCGGGGAGGTGTTTTTGTCCGGTGTTGTTAGGTCCATCCAGCTCGGACGTGCTCGTTAGATAAGCAGACACTAGCGTAACATCATAATCCTTAAAAGCTGTCGATGCTAATGTACACGATGGATCCATATTAGCCGGATCACATTCAGGCGGTGAGTCAAACAAAAACAGGTAGAAGCCGGTCTGTTCGATCTTAGATTTGCTCTGAGGCCAGAAAGGACGATCGGTATCAATCGGTGATTGACGAACGGGGAAATTTCGTTTGGTGTTTGCCGGCATAGCCTTGCGACGATGGCTCAGCGGTTCAAACGTTGATTGTTTTGTTAATTTGGGGATCGAATCAGAGTCAGGGCAATCTGTGGGTTGCACGTTCACAGGTGGAGTGTATTTTTTAGGCGAGGGGGTCCAAATGACCGCGATGTGACCGGTCGGATAACTGTAATTAATGGAAACGCAATTATGAATGAAATCACTAACAAACAGTGTGACAGCTATGTAATTTATGAAACAAAATGAATGCAAACATTTGGTTTTCGGCGACGGAATTCGTTTGCCGTCACTTAGCATGGGTTCTGCCATCTAAATTTTGGAGTCATCAAACAAGTTACACTAAAAAAGAAATTGATTTACCTGAGTTTCCCATACACTCGGCTGTTTTGTACACCTAATACGTTCTATAATTTATTCCGTTTTACATAGCTGACAAAGATGACGAAGAACAGCACATCATTGAAGGCAGGTACCAAAGTAACAAGAAGAGGAAGAAAAGCAATTTTGGGATTACAGTGATTCACGCTGCAAACGTCATTAAATGCTAGTTCTGACCACCTCCTACAGACCTGATAACTAAAAGCGTTTGTTGTCATTTTGATCACAATCAGAAGCAGAAAACGCACCACGGAAGCATGTCTTGATGTTAAAATCTTGCCACTCGAGACTCGGGACATACACAGACCACCATATCAGTGTTTCCAGCCTGACCCAGCTCAAATAAATACGGCCACGTTATGACAAGCAATGTGTTGTCAAATGTGCCTGAACGAACAAAGTCAGATAAGTGGTAATGCCACGTCCAGTGGCTAACAGAACGTGTGTCTTCGGAAAACACCGACGAAACTCAAGATTGTTAACGAGGTTTTCTTATCATTCGCTTATAATGCTACTGGGATTATCAATGGTCGATTACCTACATTCTATGTACGTCCTTTTTGTTGAGTAGCCAGATTTGTCAGCCGTACAGAATGTTCATACAGTTGCACTATGCATTACACAGTATACATATTACACACTACAGCTTAAACCGAAGCCATCTGGAGGACACAGGTAGCATAAATCTGTAAGCTATCCCAGAATTCAGTTATCCGATTTACCACAGTTGCGTTTTATTTGAATCGCTTACGTGTGAGTCTGGTCCACTGATTAATTGATAATGCTCATATGTGTGCCTCGATCATCTTCTGTCGCCCGACGAAGCACATGGCTGATTTATTGCATTCATGTTGACTAGCCTTGGTTATCCTTGTTTTGATTCACTCGTGTAGACGATGTGTGTCGGTACGTTACATGCTTGTAACACGAATGCGACTTCTGTTTGTTGACTACGTTCTGAGCCAGACATAACAGTAATCTCACCAGATGTTTTATCAGAGCTGATACAGTTCCAAAGTTAGATAAACCTGTCAACTACTTTCATCAGTTCATCACCAAGAGTGAGTGTAGACGAGGTCTGTTATCTGTCTTCTAACACCTTAGATCTGATACGCAAAGTGATCGTTTAAGGGCGCCAACGCGTACCTCCGACTTGTTGAGGATACTTCGAGTTGTTTGTGAAACATGGCAGATTAAACCTTTATTATCTGCATACTTCAAGAATGGAAGCCTTGTGAATTCGAGCATTTTCACACAGTTACAGCCCATCAGATCTACCTCGGATATTTCGTCCAATAAAAAATTGAATGAGAAAATCAGTTACTTAACGTTTCTGTCACACCTCACTTGAGATACTGAAGGTTGGCGATAAGCCACAGTAAGCCCTAACTCGATCCAAGGTCTGGAAGTGGGTCACTTCGGGAGTATTGACACATTGCTTGGTCACACCCTTTTATTGATATGGAATCTCAAGATGTAGCTGTTTCAGTTGAGTTTAAGGCTTTCTAGCATATGTAGGACGAAAATAAATACTAACTTTCTACACGAATGGCAGTAGTTCAGCTACTGGTGGACTGCAGAAAGTGTGATCACCGTGGTCACAATCCGTGAGAAACCCAGCACGCTAAACATGGATTTACTGCTTGCACGTTAATCTACGAGTAGTCATCATGGGAAGCAAATTTGATTTAACAGAAATCAAACCAACACCTTTATGGTTGTCACAATTATCACGTAAACCCCTTGTGAAAGCCAAAATTGTCACTGGGAACGACCTCACTAACCTACAGCCTACTGAATACGTTAATCTGCTTCCTGGATAGAAATGGATCGACAGTGTTGAAAAGAACCGAATGGATTTCCTCTGGGCTGCAAGAGTCATGGCGCCTCATTAATCTAGCCTCAAGCAAGATTTCGACTTCGGTTGATGCGTAAACAGCAGAGGAACAAGAAGCATTATGTTTGACATATGGCACAGTCAAAGACGCTGTTTATAAACCGAACAGTTAGTCGAAATGGTCAACGCACTTATGTGTTCTTCGGTGGAGGAACTGTTAGACAAGAGGTCTTATGACCGATGCAAATGCCAGCGATTCGATCAGTTAGGATACGTTGGTCGGTATTTTGTGATGAAGTAGAGTTCCACCGAAATGCAGGACTGTCTTGTCACTTATTATTGGATGAATGGAGTGTAGGCTAATGCTGCATACAGAAGTTTACTTCCTAAAACAGTCACATCAATGATGACCAGTAGTAGTTAGGTGGTCTTTTGAGGTCTAGGATTGTCCTGGAGAGTGAGGTTGCCACGGCACTGAAGATTACTATTAGCTTAAATCAACTTGTTATCAACACGTATTTATAGAAGTTGTTTGTCACTGTCCAATCGATGAGTGCCGTAAGAATACTAGCCACTTACATCATGCTCATCAGCAATCAGCATGCTTAGTTAAGCAGTTTGATGTCCACCGATTACGTCTGTCTGTGCAACGTGCATTATGGAGATTGTTAGTGAGCAGATTGTAGAATTCATCCTTGCCCACGTCTGTACTACACTCAGTGGGGACTAGGCCACAAAGACAACCATACATCATTCGTTCGAGGTGCCTTTTGATGGTCTAAATCAGGATTATGGTCTGGAGGTGTAAAGAAGGCTATCGAAAGCGAGCTGAACAAAGAGTTTTTCCTACGCATACGCGATCTGTACGATCAGAACACTAAACCGGTCAGCCGCGAGGCCTCCAGTCAAGTGCACAGTGTAAATGCGATGTGAATCAGCATGGAGGTGTAGTATTGCGCCAAAGTTGTTAATATCCGTTTCGTCAAACTACCACTTGTTGTTGGGGGCTGTCTGAAATATGAGAGCAGATACTACCCGCTGACCAGCCTGTAGGGTCATAGTGGTGTTCGAAAGACAAACAGGGGCTTTTGCTGTTTGCGTAAAGATATTAATTTGGTTTTTGACATGTAATTATTGTGACCATTGTTTTCATCGTCAAAGGCGCGTGAGGTTGGCCCTCATTGCATGCTGAGAGATAATGAACAGTACAAAGTCAGTGAGTGATGAATAGCGCAATATGCAGAGAATGAAGATTAGTTTATGGTGGTACGGTCGCAGGTGATGAGAGAGTATAGGTGGTCACTAGCATCCCGACAAGCAAAGAAGTGAGATAACAAGCAACCAAATTCATAATAAAAAAAATAAAATTCGTGTTTTGATTAAGTAGGCCAAAGAAGTGAATTGACTTAGACGGTCGCTTAGGGAACTTTTGATTAAACAAGTTGACTAGTAGGGTAACACAGCAAATTAATGTTCGCAGTCCGTTGAAGGTATACGGCCAACATATCAGATAATACTTCTTTTGTATAGTATCCAGCAATCCAGAATATCAATACACTCTGCATGGAGTTGCGAGGGCAACGGTGAAGTAAATCTGGCAGGCCAAAGAAATTGAACACCAACTGGACTGTTCCTGTGTCTTCCTCAGTGTGGTGGGATTTGATGACCAACACGTCGGTTCATAGGTCTTTTGATGAGGTCCAGCCATTTTAGGCGTCTGTGTTGGATCTGTTCGTGACAGTGATCATCACATGGCTTATTCGCCTACACACTAGAACAGATGGTCAAAAAATCGGTTCGTACACCCCCTCCAGATTGGTATGCAATCAAGATGTTCCAAATCTCTAGGCGGGCAACCAATGGACTAGAGACTCGGTTATATCCCCGGACAGTGACCCTTGTTGCATGAAGGTAATGTGTGGGACTTCCGCAGCAAAGACCATGTAAAACGCAATCTGTCAGAGAGCATTTTGAGAGAGGAGTAATCCTTCTTACATTCAAAATTATGACAGTGTGCTAACGGGACTATTCATTCATAATGAGTTATGATCCTCACCGTCAAACTGACAGTTCACGACTGGGTTCATCCTTGTTTGGACGTATCAGCAACCAGCGACCTTTCACGTTACAAGTCAACATTCTCATCTACTAGACTACCAGTTATATGGGTGTCGTTTTTAAAGGAGGAATCTGTATGTGGTCGAACTGTAACTTGCTTTCACTCCATTTATGCAGACGGACGTAGTCTATTTTGGACGGCCAGTTTGTATTGGATAAAACAACAAAGGCTTCAAATTGAATTCATAATGATTATGCACTATTTCCGAAAATATTTTTCATATAAAGTCTGGAAATGTATAAAAGAAGCAAACTGACGCCACAAACTTACCAAATTGTGAGTGTCCCATCACATGAGTAAGAGAGCCAATTCGGTAACCTTAATTGTTCTTGATCTCCCGTAGTTTTGTTTTTTAGAGATTTCCTTTGAAACTTCAACAGTTCCACCAGCTTGTTAAGTGAGACACCGGTTAGACTATGTGGTCGCAGTGAGGTAGGTATAACGCAATCAAGCTGTATTGCCAATTGCTGTAATACAGCCGCTATTTTGAGCCCTGAACGAATAAAACTGACCGACTTGTCCTGACACGTTGTAACAGCATTTTCAAGGATGTAATCTCCTTGTGGTTTAGATAGAACTGGGCCACGCGCTGAAGCACATTTGATCAGTCTACGCAGACGAAGCTCCGGTAGTTTCTTTCCCGACGAAGATACAGCAAAACTGACTTCGAGCACCAGCTTAGATCGCGACACAGGGTTGAAAGAGAGCTGTTTTTCGCCATTCTGACACTTTTTGCCAGATATCTGAGACTGATTTGACGAAATTTTATCCATCCGAAGACTATGAAACTGTCCAGTGTTGCTCAGTTCAGCCAGACGATTGTATGTGATATATCGTGCTCGACAGAGACGTGGAAATTGAAGACACTCCATACGAAATGCTAGATCACTGGAGATAATGCATCAAACAGAAGATGCATAATAAATGTGATCAACACCAATGTGTGGCACCACGGGAAAACTTGGAAAGAAATACTGTCAATAAAAACGGACGCGAGGGTTCTTTAGTTGTACATTTTTCTATAATCTAATTGTGTAGACTGGCTTAACGACTATGAAATCAAACAATCAATATTTCCCGTATGACTGTGAGTTATACATAACTAAAGAAGTGCATGATAAACAGACTGAAGTCTTCCTTTGTGCTTGACATACTATGGTACACTTTGTAGAGTAATTATCAGAATTCCGGGATTCCAATGAGCAGCATAGAATGGATGAGAGTCTGTTGCCTAACAACACTGGATTTCAATTAACTAACATAGTGAATGATGCTCATGAATTCAAAACCTTCTTAGAAGTCCTGCGCCAGTTAGCATCGAACACTAATAACAATCGGTCTA
The DNA here is from genome assembly GCA_013368495.1 of Paragonimus heterotremus. Lineage (NCBI taxonomy): Eukaryota > Metazoa > Platyhelminthes > Trematoda > Plagiorchiida > Troglotrematidae > Paragonimus > Paragonimus heterotremus. Next base: position 175,408 of record LUCH01000767.1, read on the forward strand.
TTCAATTAACCGCTCGTTTCCCACAATGCACATATGTGTTCTCACTTGAATAGGATTTAATGTTGTCACTTTTCAAATTTCAAATTTTTTCCGGTTCGTGTTTTGACGCCGTTTACTTTTATTTTTTTTCCTCTTCTACTCCGCCATTCCGTTCTTAATGCCACAGATGGGAAGCGAAAACCAACAAGTACAATCATGAGCCCAGCCATACAAACACAGCACATTTATAGACGCAGAATGGTGATCAGTGTCACGTTTGGGGTTAGAGCGGAACATAATGAAGCGGTAACCAAACCCCGATGATACGGGACGGTTGCCTCTGAAGCACTACTGAGAAGCCTCACATGTTGTCTACGTATCTATAACGAATAATTCTTGCAGTGTATGTTTTAAACCATTCAGTGTGATATATCCAACAAACAACATAAACCACTGCTCTGAAACTATAGGGAATTTGTTGCTTTAGTCGAGGATATCAAAATATGTGCATCGTCACATCAAAAGAAAATTAGATAGGCATAATGAACTTAGCAATGTCCGATTTACTTGTCCAAATAAAATGTGAAAAGGAAAACATAAAGTAAGTAACCCTAAACCATGACTGTAGTCATTTAATTGACTCATCTCATTACAGTGATCGACCGAACAGTAACAGACATCAGTAATGACAGAAGTCTGCGCGTACTACTTGCTATCTCGTATCTGGGTTTTAACCGTGGTGTACATTGCCAGCTAAGTTATGTTAGAGACAAAACACTTGCCTACCGCTTCAACTCTGATAGAAAATTTGCACGATCTATTTGAGATGTGCAGGATAAGCATTAAATTTATTGGGCCATCTGAACGTCGCTGTCTGTTGGTTGGTCAGACCACATGTTGAAGTAGTTGAATGTCAAGTGGAATAATGTGATGCTTCTTCTACATACTGACCAAAAGTATTTCATGATGTGCATTCTTTCAAATGTTCATGCCTTCGGTTTGAAGAGAGTAGTGTAGAAATCTCCCAACCAAGCTTTAAGTAGTCTTTATATCATAAAATATTCTTGATTATGAACACTTATATTCGTTAGATTACCGACTGTGGAGTGTAACCTAAGTGTGAATAGATCGGACCAGTCATACGACTGGCTTAAACCTTTAAATAAAAGCTTTGAAAACAAACCTACTTCTTTCGCATACTGCTCTGAAGTCTGGAACATGCCCACTCCAGTGTCTCCAGAAAGGAGATCACGGGGTTTGTAATAACCCAACCTACAATGAAAGGGACTTGAAATAAGATATTTAGATGTGATACAACACTAACAAGGCAACAAACTGTTGTACATACTCTAGGCAAGTAGATAGTAAATCAGTGAACACGGCGATTAAAAGAAGCATCCAACAGCAAAACAGTTGTGGAACAATTTTTCCTCTTTATCCGTCCGAACAACATAGACAGAGTATGAAGTTCGCATTCATTTCGCATACTCTTTTCAATCGCAAATGGTTATTTGAAAACAAACATAAACACTCGAGCCTCCCTAAAGTCAACTTCTCTGGTTAGGGGCACCAAAACAAATATAGTGTAATTGGTCAGTCCTTTTGGGAACACACTAGAGGCCTGTGGCGAATGAGCAACAAGGCTTGGATGAACGTGAGCATTCACCAGGCTACACGTCGCGGTAACACGGGTTTATGAAACAGTTTCGCAAGTGTCCGGTCTGAACTAAATGTCTAGCGGTTGATGAGTCTGTAGTGGTCATCTCGAACACTTGCGAACACTTTTCTGTGAGTCAAACCCTTTTGAT
>LUCH01000768.1:0-27005 GCA_013368495.1 Paragonimus heterotremus
TGCATTCGTATATTGGAATGGTTCTTTTATTAAATTTCACAAATCTTTCTCCCTGGTGTAGATCTTACCGTTACAGTCTCTCTGTGTGTTTATTTTCCGAGAGATAAGGATTTCCTTTTCGTGTTAGGCATTCAATCGGCTAACCAGTACTGGCCAGCTGGACACAAAGGCCTCACTCAAACACCTACTGGTCTTATTCCTTCGGGTTTACACCGGATACGTGGTGTGTGAGTGGAACCGCAAGTGGTGCAACACGAGCCACTTGCGGTGATGGTTTGAAGTGTAGGCGTCCTTTGGCTTCGGTCCGTTTCGGATGCCGTCAACCATGTACTTATTATTATTTTGGTAAGCCATAGCACAGAGACTGATTAGCAAGTATATTCTTATTTTCCATACCTCATCTTTTAATTGTCGATCCCTTGTTGTTTTCTAAACTCCCCCACTGTGTTCATAACACTCGTGCCTCTAGCCTGCTTATGTGAATCCACTATGAAATGACTGACCACATTCTATTCACCTAATATGCTGATCGTTTAGTGAAGCCACGACATTTGAAATCACCTATTCATCTGTCTATTACCAGTCCACACCCACCCACTCACTCACCCTATTTCGTTCTTATCTCGTCTCTTTGGTCATTGAGAGTAGAAAAGCGTCGATTATTCAGCCGCATTACACACGCTCGAGTCATGAGTGCTAACTTTGGTGAGCCTATTGGTTTCCGTTCCGGATTGTGTATCCGGCCTCATAGTGTTGGGACAACCTGCACATTGTCTCAGCAACAGCACAGTGCGGTGTGGAAGTAACTTGCGCTTTGCAAAAAACCTCCGAGACTGAGACAACGCAATCGTGAGGTCGCGACCCTAAAACACACACTGACCGCACAATGACCCAAATTTCAGAAAGACCCAAACCACAGCATGACGATCGATGGGGCAACGACTACCTGGGCTCGGACAAATGTGCATTACGGAACTTGGGATGCTGACTGTGCGATAAGCTGGACCTAAACGACCGTTGAACGGTCAATCGATGAGCTGTGGTTATGGGGGAAACCTCCGACCGAGTCTGTCCGAAATGCGAGCCGCAGTGAAACACCCTGGCTCAGACACTATACCCTGAGGTCATTTAACATCAAATACGTGTCAGAAACCTAGGGGAATCGATGAAGCAAGACCCGTTGAGTCTCATATACGTTTGTCGTTGCATTTTCCATAAACAAATAACAAACTAGTTTTACTGCAAGCAATTTCTGTGTTATATGACAATATATATATGGAAAACTGGTTTACAAAATCTTGGACGAAAACACAAAACAAATAAAAAAACAAAAATTGACAAACAGAATTAGTTTGGCTGAACAAGGTGATTAGTGATGGGCTACACGTTTTTCGGAAGTCAATCAGGTTTTATGATTAGGGGTTAGAGCATAGCAAGCGTTGCCAGAAGTGGAACGAGAGGTTTTAGTTATTACCTGTCGCCTTGGAGTGATAATACACTGATATAGTTCGAAATAAATGACCAACAAAAAATTATCGGTATCGTGAAGAATGTGTACTGAAGCAGACGTAGTAGTTAACGAAGCTCTTCGTTAAAGTATTGGGCTGAAGTGATGAACTATTCCGATTCGATAATTAGGTACTTGGAATTAATTAGAAAGTAGCCATGATAACACATAAAGTGTTTGATGATTGTGTCAGTAAAATGCGTTTGGGAATGCAATTACTGCATTAATGACCGTGACCCATCTCTCTAAGGAATGTAGTTGAATCCGGTCATGTACATGTGACCTTCAATAGTTGATTTAATGTTTCTTGATGCTCACCCTCAAACCGACATTCCGAGACCGGTTTATTTGTTTGGACTCATCAGATAGAGATAGTCTAAATGGAGGATCAAACCGATTTCTCTTCTCGTTTTGAGGTAACGCTCTTCTCCACTCGGTTACTAGTTCTATGAACATCACAGGTGATGGGGGAGTTTGTGTATAATTGAGTTACAGCTTGTTATTCAATAGTGTGCTTAATGCGTCATCTAATGATTTATGGTACTGGAAAAAACAGGCCTAACACATTACCTCCTGGAAATTGTTGCCCTTTTGCAAAACGACACGAAATCGGTAACAGCGTCATTTACACTCTTCACGATAGCCGACCACTTCGATCTTCTTGTTTTATCCTCATGAAGTTGCCAGTTTTTGCCATCTGTTTAATGCTGAATCAAACCTCTTTGAATGTCGACACAACAGTTCAGTGCTGATTTATATAACCAGCCATCAAATGATCATCCACTGCCAACCAATTTCAGCCATGATTATGGTAGGCTGAATGACTTGTTTATACAGAGGTCAGCCACCAGGGGATGTTAAGTTTATTTATTTTTGAAGGATCTTTACATCTTAACTACTCGCCATGATTAATTTTTGCTCACTTCTTGTTTGACAAATGACACACGCACAACACACAATGCTTTAGGATGGATGGTGAAATCTCAGAAAGGTTTGATACTTCACTTCGGAAATTCGTGAAAGTAAGTCACTTTTCGTTAGTGTTCGATCAGCTGATCGCATATCCTCAGGTTTTTCTAAGACGTCGTGGTGATCATATTCTTACATGACTTAGTTCTGCAGACGGAGACACCAATTATCAAATACATCATCCTAATCGGTAACAGTATATGAGTGTATGAACATATAGCGAGTAATTGATGTTAATTAGTCAAGGGTTCAGTTAAATAGCGTTATCATTTGATGGAGGCTTCCGCAACCAATTAAAAGTATTTCAACCCGCTACTTCTGAAAAGTAGCCCAATACTTTCCCATTTTAAGAGAATCCGACATCAAAGTTGGATAGTACGTCAACACTTTAGGATGACCCATGGTGCTACTCCGGTGTTCAACATCACCGGTGGGACTGAGGGCAAAAACGGATGCAAGGAATTGACATTTAAACATCATACAAGAATCCACATTACTAATCGTCCCGAACGAAATAGTTTAGGGAAAATACAGACTGTACACAACAAGCGTAATCATGTTCCTTGAACTGAGGAAGTACGTCCCATCTGAGGCATATCCTTCCCTACCTCACACACCGTAATCGGGCTACTGTGACTTACTGGTGTCTGCTGATCTAATTCGGCTTAAAGGCCTGTTTAAAGACTTCAAACAGTGATGAAATCCCAATGTGACGTTTTCGTTTTAACATTTATGTCACAGAATTCGTTGGATAATGTTTCGACAATCCCTCAGATAAACTCCAACCGATATCACGTCCTTCAAAGTTGACATTTGTACAACTGAAGACGAAACAGTGAATTCTTGGAATTCAGTAGAAGTTCGTAATCTTGCTATGACCGTGATATGGGCTACAGTTTACGTGATTTTGACGCCACCACTTGGTTGCTGACTTCACGTTATAGACGATCGAATTATCACGTCTAATCACTTGGCTTATGTGTAACGCTAAGTTTATCGGGTTTCCCCGAGAAGATACGCAGTAAATTTATTGTTAGATCCGATTAATACTCAGCGAAGACTTACCTGTAAGTTTTAATTACAAGTTTTCACTAAACTTCTAAACAACGTTTTTGGTTCCTGACTATGTAGGTTTGAAATCGGATTTCCTTCAAGTTCCATCATAGAAATTAAATTGTGAGCGAGTGAGGTTTAGCAGATCAAACTCAGACAGTCCCAAATAGTTCGCGAAGACATTAGGCACCTTGGACCATCTGAATATCACTCCAAGAACGAACTGCCGATGTGATCTGACTTGTCTATTCAACAATACAAGTTTGCTCAATTTGAGTAGTTCAGAGGCTTTATTACAAGCCTATACTCACCCACTTGTACTCATCAGTAACCTATCACTGCCGAACCGTAACGTCCTAGTTGGCAAGTATTTCATGACCAGGTGAATGGAAACGATTTTGTTAAAGACAATCAACTTGGAATGTAAATTCAACAGTCAACGCAGAAAATTCCATATGACAGAACTGTTAGCGCAAGTGACCAAAACCTCATATTTTATACCATACGTCGTTTGTCACCGGTACAGCCAAATGGACACAGAAGTAACTCAAACATGATCACTTTACCGGGCTGATAAATAACTCTCAAAGTATACGCGCAACTACCGTCTGCTGTTTTACACAGAGAAACAGTCACTTAATTTGAAACAGTTTATTCCCTTGATGAACTTGAATAAAACAATGAAAAGAAGCAATTCATGTGATGTTTTCCGGAGTAACATTCTCGTACATTCTGACCACACATGGACATGCTAGAAACATCAGGAGCCTCTATAGATGCCGATGGACGGCACCTCGCATTTTCCGTTGCAAAGCACATAATACAAATAGATCACAAATTCAAAGTTCCTGATGCGTTCTTGGTGATCTTTCGGAGCGACCAGAAACGCATACTCCAGTTCGCTGAGGCTTTGGCTATTAAACATCACAATCCCTCTCTGTGTGTTCAAAAACAGTCTGTATAGACGCTGCGGCTACCCTGGTAATCGGCATTTCCACAATTTACATTTTCTGTTTTGGTATCTGTCTGATTAATCCCTTAAGCGATGACTTTCGCTCCGTGGAATTTTGACTCGTTTAAAATTAGTTACATGTCCATGTGTGATCAGAATGTACGAACTGTTACTCCGGAAAACATCACACGAATTGCCTCTTCTCATTGTTTTATTCAAGTCACATTTATTTTCCATCCATAGAATTCCTCGTGTACTGATGTCATGGGTTTGCCACTGATCATTTATCAATCCCCATGGATCAATGACTTGAATTTCAGCGTCTTCCTATGCTCATATATATCGGTCTGATTGTCAGGGAAATCTCAAGAGTAGGAATCCAAGTCGTTATGTTGTGCAACATGCATCTTCGTTTATGAGTACTGCAGCACAACTCGTGTGTGCAGAAACTGAATAGGTCTCAACGCTAAGAAGACGACGAGCCATCAGTGGCTATGGGAAAGTGTACAGGCACCATTTGTGACGTGTCACCAAGGTGAATGACGACTCACCACAACCTAATGGATGTGGGTACATGCCAGTCATGCAGTATGGTGTTCGCCTTCGTTGTTAACTGTTTTCACATACCTTGTAATGGATTTCATGCAATAGGAAACTATCCAGGACCAGGATCTTTTGTGGTCACAAGATTTTGTGTGATACAGTCAGAGTTGTTGCTTAAAATACCGGAGCAAACCATAAAGTCGAGGTTCGCTTTTTAGCCTGGCAGTGTCCTATTTCTTTACTGGACTTACCAAATTTGAGTGAGGAGAATTTGTGTTGTCTGGTATCACAAATCTTGGCAATTCACTGAGACTGTCATACGTGGATATCAGGTTTTTCTGAATAGAATGAGAGGTCAGAATACATTAGCATTGAAATCAGACAAACAACATTCACAAGTATCTAACTGAACTTACAGACAATAAATGCGTTTTGAAAAACGTCCGAAATTGTGGTTTAGTTTAATGAAGCTGTGCAGCTGGCTGATTTAGCTGAATGCAGTGCAAATTTTGTCTAAACGATCACAGCTGTGGGCAACATCAGTAAACATTTATTAACATGAAGTTATACTGAAGACATCAGCAACACCCATGCCTGAATTGAACACACTGTATATTCTGAGGTGATCACTCAGAAAAAACGTGTTGCTAGTGAACAGGGGCACCAGTTCGAATGGCGATTATATTTAGATCATAAGCAACTTATATAAATCAATAGGTGTTTTTGTGAGCATCTTCAGAACATTATTAACGATGCGCAATCTTAACTATCATGCTCATGATAAGTCTGCCGATTTGAAACTGTCACTGAGCGTGTAGAAAGTAGGAATCGAGGCATGTCTAAGCTCCAAATACACAATTTAGCTACTGCAAGGAGAAGCTGACACAAGGTCATCTGGTTCAATCGTAATTTCCTCCAGGACCATCACAATTTAAATTGGAATTTAGCCACTTCACAAGCACTTGTGATTTGCTCTTTCAGTGCATCATCTTTTGTATGTCATCTCTCATGTGGTCGGGAAACAAAAGAAAATATTTGACTGCTCAGGCAGTTTACGGGATATGAAACCTAATTTTGTAAACCAAAGCAGAGATTTAATAATAATAATAATAATAATAATAATAAACTTTGAGCCGTATCTCTTGATACAATGGTTCGGGCTGTCTGATGGTCCTGATAAGGTTGCGAATGTGTAACGAAAGAACAGCAAGGGAAATAAACAAACAGACAAAAACAATTGAGTTTCATGAAACCAAAGAGTCAACAAGTTTGAGGATGCAGGTTTGTCACTGACTGCAACCTAATGGCATATCAGAGAGTACTTCCAGTCAGCGGTGTGGAATGGCCACGAACTCCCCAATCGGGCAGACGGCACCTATTAACATTGTTCACCCAAACGGTCATAGGTTTCATAGCCCGTGACCATGTCATTGCTGGACCATTTCATGTTTTTTTCTAGCCACCAGTAACCAAAATGAACAATGTGCAGTGCGGCAGATGCTCCGTTGGCATACGGGTACATGACCCCACCAGCGAAGGCTGCAATTTTAACTATCTCGGTTAGCGGTCGCGAACCTGCCACTTCCCAAACACACGTGCTGTAAACTCTGCTTTTAATCGATGAATGAAGGCTTTCATGACGCCACAGTTAACGTAGGTTGACGAGTGCATCACCTGCTTTCGCAGTTCTCTGAGATAACTCGTCAGCGATAATACACGCCAACGAAGTGACTATCAAGGTAATGAAAAATGATCGACATTCACCAGCAGCCTGATAAAATAACAAGGACAGTATCAATACCATTCCAGTCTTACCATATCATATTTAATCAATTCAATGTGGTCTGCCTAATCTCTGCAAAAGAACTAAATGGAGCAATGTTGTCCGAATACTTAACATCAGTCAGCTTACTACCTGGCAGAAGCCCCACCCCAAGATTCTCGGAATCTCTCAGTACTCCTTCCGAATATCTTCCATCACAAAATTGAAAATGAAGGAGATCGGAGACATTTGTCAAGCGCCATTTAGCGTAAAGAATGCCAGAGGTAGTTGCCTGCAAATAGGCACTCTGCATTCGCAGCGGGCATACAACGACTTCAATAAATTGGTATGCCTCACCGGGACTCCTCTACGATATAGCAGCCTCAGAGTGCACTTCAAGCAGCCCAGTCAGAAGCAGTCCTTTAGGTTCAAAAATATCGTGACCATTGGCTGACAAAGGGAGTTTCAATGATCCAGTGTCTATCGTAAGGTAAAGTTATGGTTGGTACACTCACAACCGGACAAGAAACTTGCATGTTCTTCGCCTATGTGGTTCTCTCCGTGTTTCAGAAGCCGCCGCATTATGAGATCCGCAAGTCACTTGAACACGATAGAGAACGGGCTAACGCTTCTGTGGTTACCATTTGGTATCCTTACCTTTTTTTAAATTTTACACAATTATGCCGACAAGGAGGGGAAGTTATCGTGAACAGTCTGTTCGCTGGAGCTTTGTTTCTCAGGGTTCACGTGCAAAACTACTCAGTTGTATCCGGATTTGAAAAATACACCAATGTCTCAATTATTCGAACAATAGATCCACGATGCGCTGTTCGCTCAAAATTTCACATTTTTTCCCGAATACATCCTGCTTGCACCGTGACTTATAGTACTATACACGACAAGGCCGTCCATGTGTCCCGCACTTGTGCAGAGACCCAAGCTGCGTTCTGATTGGACCCCCTTTCAACGACCAACGACTCATTCGTCCATGCACATAAGAATGACGTTAGAGCATGTAAATGGGACAATATAGTTTGTACTTCTACTGAGTCACGTGTTCTCTCTACCGTTGTCATAGCCTACAATGATTGCTACTGCACTGGCCGTTTCTGCTGTCTTTCACAAATAGACAGACTACAAATGTGAACTTGAACATAAGTATGATGGTTTCTCTTTGCTTAATGTTACAAAGCTGACTGATCACTTGGTTAGATATAAAAGGTTCATGTTGGTGTATATTTTATGTCAAAGTATACTTCACACCAAAATCACTGTATTTCATGTCAAAAAACTTTGGAAAACTCACTTTGAAAAGTGAACATGTCGATGCGATATTTAACACAACCTGGCATTTTTTTAAATATCGGAACTCACGTGATCTTGGTGCGGCGCTCGTCCCTGCGCATTGAAATCGTTCAGGAGATTGTTCAGTTTTCGAAAACTGTCGTTTATTCCCTTGTGATACTGTACGAGATCGTCGCGTGCACAAGTGTAGATCTTGAAGCACGTTTTTTGGCCAAGTGATTTGAAAAAGCCAAGTGAAAATATGTTTCATTCCTTTTGTATAATCGTACAATGACAGTCTACGATATCCAATGGACTCAGTACACTGCAGGCCGCATGCACCATCCAATTCACGGCGTGTCATCAACATGCATGAATAAGACTGAAAATGGCTCGAGCAATATTTCGCTCGTTCTCGTCAGTGATACACATGAAGTGATAACCGAATGGGTAAATGAGTGGATGCATATAGCCATGCAGTCAGATTAACAATCAACACGGTTCTAGGGGTGTGCGCTACATAGGTTGGCCTTTTTCTCTTGTCACTAGACCAAGATATGATATGGGAAACGCAATGATGGTGATGGAATCAGACTGATAATGAGTAGATAAGTATAAGCAAAGGTTATATGAATACAAAAACAGAATACAAAGTAAAATACTTCGATACCGAAGAGATAAAGAATTGAAAAGAGACAAAAATGTACTTTGAAACAATTCATTTGAGAAGTTTGATCAGAAAAATTAGAACACACAGAGTAGCAGATGCAAGCATTTCACGTCGACACATCAGTTTCAAATCTGCAATAATATGAATCGATTTTCTAACATAAAGCAATCAAGAGGATGGGATGGATAGTCAGTCGGTGAGTTAAGAAGGATCACCAAATCCAGATTCATAAACCATTGTTTCCGAATAGACAAGGTCGGTCTAATTCGATTAATCGTGACCGCCTCAGTAAACTGCAAGAATCTAGGATTGAAATGACATAAGAGGATTCTTAATATACAAGTCGGATTGATAACGTGACCAGTGGTCAGGACTTGTTTTGCGACTGCAGACACCGATTGCTTGCATATTTCTACGGACATTGCCATTCTGCGGTAAAGCGGACTCCTGCACCCATCTAAACAAATGTTCCTTCACTTTGGAAATCAAGCATCTCTCGTCTCTGCCTTTGCAACTTTCTTTGCAGTTATATATAAATTGGTGAACACATGGTGAGATGGCACTGACAAGCTGATCACCTTGGATTGGAGACACTGGTAGCTTCTGGGACCGATCTACTATGAAGAGTTCGGCTATGTTAAATGTTCATTCAGTCGAATGTATTGGTGTTTGCATTATTTGATGTATGCCGTACTCACCGTACTCACCGCGATTCTACGTAAAACATATTTTTTCCTCGTGGTGACCACCTGTTCGGATGGTAGTTTCAGTCTGCAATGCCTTTCCATGAACCCTTCAGGATAACCACTGGTTTGTATTACGGACTTGGTCAAATCTAACCCCTCCAGCTATTTAACGTTCTGTGCAGTTACATAGAAACTGATAAACACAGTGTGAGAAGGGGCCAAAGGGTTGATCTCCTTTGTTTGAAAGCACAGCTGAGTAGCAAGACAATTGTAGTGGACTGTCAGGCAGGTGGTACGAGCATTCCAACTCTCGGTGGAATACCTCAACACAGGGGGGAGGTGCGCTCAAAAACCCACCGCGAATGGATGGAGGACGGCGTGGGCGACCGGATGAGTCATCGCTCAACCGGATCGGACCAACGGGCTAGACATGGCGGCCGAAATAGAATGAATGACCAAATTGAAGGCCTGGTTATACCAACACTCGCAAGAGTATCTCGGCACGATGGTGGAGGACGATCAAAACCCACAGTTGATGGAAGGAGGACAGCACGGGCGACCGAACAAGCCATCGCTCGAAGAAATCGGATCAACGGACGAAGGTTGGCAAGCAGAAAACCTCCAGATAGAAGGCGTAAATCACACACCTAAACCGGGTAGAAGTGCACACGACGTGTGAGCGGAAACCTGGGGGTGTTGCGGACTGGAATTGCGATTCAAAATCGCGAGCGCACGTGTGGCGTGAGAACTAGCGAGTCGGCCAATAAAGATTGTGCTTTATTGAACGCCTTTTCGCTACACAATGCTAAGCTTATGACCATCTGCTCCTGTGCACACAAAGGTGATGCATGGGAGGTGTATAGCTATCGGTCTCGGAAAAGTTAAACACCTTTGTTTACAACAAGCTTTCACCGGAGCTACTGTGGTCAGTACCAAACAAATGCCTTGTTGTATCATTCTTAGCTGTTCCACCTTCGGTATTCCATAACTATTTTAGGATGTAGTTTGAAAAAGAATGTGTAGTATCCAAATGGTACAGTCTAATAATAAGAATCCGCATGTATATTAAAATTTGTAATTAAGGTTTGATATGGTGATTGTTGACACTGAATATTAATCCCGAATTGAAGGAACGTGTTGTTGAGTGCAGCAGGACCACTATAGGTCACTCAGAGATGCGGTTCAGGGCTGATTTCAGTCCTTGTCCTATCAAGCGTGACACATTATTACTTTTGAAGGGTAACGATATTTATTACACCGGCATACGGGATACTGTGGTTGTTCTGACCGTAAAAGACACTTGGCCTTCGAGGTTATGCTAAAACATATTGCAGCGAAAAGGCGTCGAACAAAGCACAATCTTTATTGTCCAACTCACTGGTTGCCATGCTATGCGCGCACACGCTTTTATGAATCGAAATTCCGGAACACAACAATCCCGGTTTCCGCTCACACGTCGTGTGTCAGGCTTGCGTGTGTGACTGATGTCTTCTGTCGGGGGGTTTTCCGCCTGCCATTCCTCGTCCGTTGATGTGATCTCGTTGGGCGATGACTCGTTCTGTCGCCCACGTGGTCCGTAATCTATCCACCTCCGGCTGTGACCGTATTTCACGACCGCGTTGAGATATTCCACCGAATGTTGGAACAATCGTGCCTTCGATCTGCCCATCCATCTCATTTTGCCTGTCCTTGTCTCGTCCGTTGATCCCTTCTGGTTGCGCGATGGCTCGTCCGGTCGCCAATGTTGTCCGCAATTCAAACGATGTGGGCTTGTGGAGGTGCCTCGTCACCGTGTTGAGGTATTCCATCGAAAGGTGGAACATTGGCACCTGCGGTTTGGTAATCGACTGCAATAGAACCACGAACGCGTATACTCATTTGCACGCCTGCCGTGCATTCACACACGCTGAGCAGCAGCATACTGTCGTTTGCCTTAACGGCGCGTCCTCATAATGCGTACACACTATTCCAATAGTCGGTTCTGGTCCACTGTCTTCCTGGCGTTGATACGTGCACCTTAGTTCCCAAATATGGGCACTATACTACTCAAAAATAAAGCTGTCTGTTGTACAACAAGATGACGGTTGGTCGGTGGTCGAGTAGTTTTAAATGCTTTCCAATAAAACATACGGGTCAATAATTCTGAGTGACCGTCTACTTGATGAAATGGAACTCTTCGAGCATACTTTTATCCGACGGATCTTACAAACTTTGTGACTTAGTGTTCGCGTGAGCTCGTGTGTGTACGTAACTAGTGCAGTACTTTTGAAGTGCAATAGTGCTGTGAGCCAAGAACACGGATGGCGCAAGGGTTGTTTATCCCGAAAACCAGTACACAGGTTATGCGGCTCAAGATGACCACAAACAAAAGCATTCATCTACACACGGTACTAGGCCCAGACCGTCACGGTTGCCACAGACGTCAATGCTCAGTTCCTTTACGTTCCATTACGTACCAAGAACCATTTCATGTGACGCTGCACTCCGATCTTTCTCCTCCTATTTTCCTTGCGGCTACTTGAATGTCAAAATCTGTGCTCTGACCCCACTATCTAATAGCAGTGGTGTGAGTAGTATAGTACGATCGCCCCTCCTTACTACGATAGTTGACCAGATTACCATGTTTTTTTCGCTTGATACATCTTTGAATGGAGCCATCTTCACACTTGGCAAGCCGGACATCCAGGAGTGGCATCCTCTTCGATTCCAGTAGTCTGGTTAATGCTGGAGTGTAAGCTGTTGAGATGGGCACACGTAGATTCAATCTGACTGTTTGATTAGCAGATCCCAAGTATGTCGTCCTCGTATCTTTTGTACAGACGAGTTAAGCTTGTGATATTTTGAGGTTTCTTTTCAAGAGAAGTCATAAATACATCGGCCAACACAAGTCCAAGAGGACATAATGGTTATGGCGTCCACCTGGCCATGAAACTGCCCACTGATTAGAATCCTGGTTTTCAGTGCACAGTGTGTGAAGTTTGCGTAGACGAAACACAGACAAATCAAGTTTTCATCGAAGTTCTGCCTTACAATCATGTTAATTGATGTCAATCATTTCAGCCAGGAGTGACTGATAAACAATAGGTGCGTAAATTCGGCCTTACAAACTCAAGAACATTCACTAACCAGTTGTAGGATATTCGCCCTTAAATTTAGTACGAATGAAGTCAAACCTCTGTCATGGAGCTGAATAATGGGCGTGAATTAACGGTTTCCGCAAAGGCAAGTGAACGCCGAAATAGAAAGTTTGACAAGCTTTTCGAAAAATTGTATTACGTTCCCTCTGCCTAACATGCTGTGACACAGCGTCTGACAGAAAACGTCATTATGAATCTCTCATCACGACCACTCAGTATGAACGACATAAACTTGCTTACAAAAGGACTCAATTTCAACATCCAACGGAAGCAACTCAAGCCAATGAATATAATTCCCAAAACTGAACCTGGTCTGTGCCAACTGGCCACAGATGTTGCAGATGAAACACGATTCAGAATTGCAAGCGTTTTACAACGACAACAGTCAACTGTCTCAAACGTAACCACTGCAGAACAGAATGCTCTTGGTTTAATAAAGAAAGATCGTTTGATTCACGTTACTAAAAGGCCGATAAAGGCAACATCACAGTGATTCTTAATCAAGAAGATTACCGAAAGAAGGTGCTGGATCATATAAAGAGATCAATGAGCAGAAGACCAACACACTTCTAAATAAAGTCAAAGCACAGACCAGCAAACTCCTTCGGGGCATTAAGGATAAACTTGGGCAGTCTACCTGGTTCATGTTCAATCTTAAGAGTAACCGTCCTTCGGGTTTCTATGGTCTTCCAAAAGTACAACAGAAAATACTCACATCAAAGAAATGCTTGCTGCCACTCAATATCCAAACAATTAAGGGCCTGTCAGTTGAGGAAGAGACCAAAACGAACAGAAATTTCAAGTCTACTATGCAAATACCGTGTCGTGAACAAACGTCTGAAAAAATTCGCTCCATACTTTCTGAGTACACTATCCGGACTGTATTCCGGTTGGATAATACCTTAGAACGACTGGTGATGCATCCGAAGGATCCAGTTTTTATAGGTGACCACACAGACTGTATTCACGAAATCAAATGCGGTGATTGCAATATCAGCTACGTTGGAGAGACAAGCAGACAACTGAAAGTACCTGTTACCGAACACAAAAGGCACACGAGGTTTCCTCCTAAAGATGCACATCAACTTCGCAAACTAGAGAACGATTCAGTCATCGCACTTCATACACTGTCAGAAAGTCACAACGTGTTTTGATCAAGCCCGAGTGATTCACAATGGTCTACCTTCCTATGCGGAACGATGCTGTGCTGAAGCACCCACGATTAACACACAACACGCCTATGTAAATCCCAATGATAGCAAGTCCCTGTCTGCAGTGTGACGTGGATGCATAAACAATACCAGACAGACGTATCTTATCTACATCAGCCTCACCCCCACTTAACAGGCAAAGGATTAGACCAATCAGTTCAGATGCAGCGCAGAATGACCTAACCACGGCAAACCCCATGTGACCTCTGTTCCTTTGTTAATGTGATTTCGATTACAACACTCTTGAAGTAGGCCACCCGAGGTGGTTGAAACCTAGAGTATTACAACTTGCTCGTAACGTTGTGTTTTTCTCAATCCATTTATCAATAACATCCACTAACCATTTCGTTACATCGTGATGATGTGAGTTCGTCAGTAATAAATTTGGTGAGATTGGAATTCAGGATCCATGTTTGTGCCAAGAAGTGTGGCGAGAAGTGGCAACCACAGGGACACAGACACCACGCGTGTACGATTCCTCAAATAGAGCGATGTTGAAGAGTAAAATGAAGCCGACGAAGAAGGGCCACTACCGAAGAAGGCCATAAACATGTCGGCAGTCATGTCTAAGGTTCCCATTTATATCAAGTTCGGCCTCGTACAGGATTGGTTAGCATAACAACGAAGAACATTCATCGGACTGGGATACAAATATGTATGAAAATAACACAAACGATTTGCTACCATCCATGCAAAACCGGGAACTTAGCCTGTCCAACAGTGAGTCAGAGTGTCCTTGGTCATTCAGCCTAGGTATGAGAGCCTAATTAAGAATTGACAAGTAGAACTAAACAACTTCAGTCTTATCAACCATGCTTGCCAGCTGTCGGTTCCATTGACCGTGTCAGGTTAGGTGGATTACACAATCACCGTTAAAATTCTAATCTAGCTAGAAGTTCGGCTACAAAATCAGATAATGTAACTTATCTAAAGATCACGGAGATTATTAGCATATTTCTACACGCACGTATATTTACTTGACTGCTTGTTTTAGGTAGACAAGAGTGAAATTCGTGATAGTCTACTTCGGTGTACAACGCATTGCACAGTGTTTCTAAGCAGAAATGTTATAGTTAGTGTAGTGTAGTTCACAAAACAATAGACTTTCAGGACTCATTGTCTTGGTCCATTTGATAGGAACATACCAGAACATTGCTAATACAAGTTGCTTAAGCTCAAACTGACATTACAAAACAAGTGATATTCATAAGATTACTAGTTGATTGGACAGAAGCTTCGGTTCATGAAACAAAGGGCTACCTGTCAGAATCATGTTCGAACTAGATCTGTGGGGCAAGATTGGTCACGGAATGTCAGTTTGAAGATGAATATCAGTGTAAATTGCAGTTACTTGTCCTTCTAGCTGCAGTCAATGCGATCTGAGGTGACTTACGCAAAGTGGGTATGAAAAAGATGCATCTTGTTTGGACTTTGCTTTGTCATTGGATGAGCTGTGCTTACAAGCGTGACTAATACTCAGTCAGCAAAAACAATCTATCATTGAGCTTTAAGCAGCCGGTGTGTCCATTTGTCGAGTTAAGTCACAAAAAGGGTTTATATAACATAAAACGAATGACAGTTTTAGGGACAAAATGTCGTACTCAAAAAGATTATACACAATGAAAGAATGAGCGGCACCAGCTCTGGCTGTTTGTAAAATATATCTGACAGGTCGTATGAGAAATACGTTCAACAGGCGTTGTTACCAACCTGGGAATAGTTGCCCCGTGCTGCATTAGCCCTTTCTTCTAACCAGTCTATCCCACGGCGCAAGTGACTGTTGATTGTATCCAAGTCTTCTTGACTAAGACGCTGGAATTCCTGAACAGCGTCAGACACTGACTCCGGATCCTACAAAAACGAGATAGGTTACCATACTATCCTGACCGAAAATTGGACACTGATCGAATCTCACAGAAACACGTAGAATGGCTTAGTAGTACTAAATGACGGCACACAAAGCACATCGGCTATTATATTGCTGCATGTCATAAGGAGACTATATTTCGATTATCTTACATTGACACAACGAAAATCTTGCGAGTAAACACAAATTTCTAGTTATTTTTGCCAATCTGCAATATACAACAAATGTTACCAAACAGACTAACAAAATTATTTCCTTATGAATTGTAATCACCGGTGTGGTGCAAATTACTGCGACAAAATTATAGGGCAACTTGAATGTGTGTTGTTTTGGCTACAACAGTGCTTTCCAGAGGTTTTCAATCAGTTTGTGATCTTGACCGCAGTTTAGTCACTCCCCAAATTTTTTTCTATAAAAATTTTTGCGATGCTTTAAATCGGAATATGTGTGTATTGTCTCGTTTTCTTTTTAAAAAATGGCAGTTTCATACATGTTTACTCATATAAACAGTGGAAGAGGAGGCTTAAGTGTGGTAGTGAAAGCTTTCACATTTTCCTAGTTCACTTGAACCGTTTAATGAAAGCTCATCCAATCTCCATCGATGACCGCATTTGTTAACTCGCTTGTTAAGAACATGTCCATTCTTTCAAACGTTATTCCATTAGTAATAACAGTATCCGATCGATTCACATTAATAGTTTTCTTTGCTAGATACAAAGCTTTATCGTTGATAGTCTATATATATATATATATATATATATATATATATATATATATATATATATATATATATATATATATATATATATATCGAGAGAGAGATCTATCTACTTGTCAGATTGCGATATTTGTCAACGGAATTGTCCTTTTCATTTTTCGGTTTAATTATAAATCTGTTTTAAACTGTCAACCTCTTTTCGTCCGATTTACCAAATGAACGCCAGTCACTTAAAAGTTGTCAGCTGCCGAATTTTAGCCACGGCTCAAGCGATTGGAATCCGATTAAGAATTTCACCCTTGTGTGCACAAAAGCGCTTTGTTCAGACGTTGAAGTTGCCATGGCCAACCACCCACGTCACGACCGATCAAAGCGTCATGGTTGCAGTTGCGTCATAATGATGACGTAATCGTATCAAAACGTTGTCTCCGTGTCTGCCGATGACGTGTCTGACTTCACTCAAACCTGCTATTTGTTTTAGTTCGTTTCGACATGACAACTCCGTCTCATGTAAATTGTCATGCAATTAGCCTGAGGATGAACAACCGAAAACGAGCTTGTTTGTCACACTACTGCTTTCTGAAATTTGTTTCCGTTAAACGATATTCTCTTCAAACGTAGGTTCGGATATCATGACACTCGTCGTCTCAGTGGATGCCGTTGGGGGTGATTATAGGTACTTCTCGTTTTGTTAAGTCCACGGAAGGTCCTTTGTATGAAGAATCTGCTTGATGTGGCATTACATCCAGCTCGGCTTAGTTACCGTCTCCTGACTTTTTTGAAAAGCCTGAAAATGTGAATCGGATTTCTGGCTCACAGGATAATGTACGAAATGGGCATTAGTCGTTAGGTGACACACTCCTGGTAAGTAAAAAAACTATAGACAATCGCAGGACATTATTAACCCGTGTGATGTTGATTTCACGGGAGAGGTGCTTGGCTGACAGGAGCTTAAGGTGCAGTTCAAAAGTAAATGATCCTTACGATTTTATTGTTGCGATTGGTTACTTACTCGTGATTAAAACGAACACAATAAACATATCACGAACTATTTTTTTTATATATCTTGGTCGGTGTACGAAGAAGTATCATTATATATCATATGATGTCAAAAGTGACTAAATGAACTGCTTCCCATCCAACAGTACTCAACAATGAAAACGCTTTCGGTTGATTCGTAGTTTAAAGCGATAGTCTTTGTGTGGTTCTTTTACTAGTGTGGTCATCTAGCCATCCCACTAACTATGTACATAAATGGCATAGATATGGTGAATGGATATATCTAAACCATACTTCAGGATAATTGGTTTTCCATAAGCTACCCAGTCAGCTCAGTAGAGACGTTGGTTTACATGTGCTTTACAGATTAATGTGCCATACGTTTGTCGTGTATAAACGTTAATCTCTTAATACTCCTGTAACGTATACAGTTAACTAGCAGTCCCAGTTATATCGTTCTTGAACGACAACGATGCTGCAATAACTTCGTTACCCCATGTTTTGGGACAATAGGTTTGTGATGAGCCATCTACCAGAAAACGCTCTTCATATGTCAGCTTGTGTTGTTCACAAAAGATCTACCCGATTCTGTCATCAGTGAGATCACATTTTTTAATGTGCTTTAGTGAGTTGTATATTACCGATGCGCAGCAGGGGATTTTGGTTTTTCATATAGTCTGATCATCACCCACAACTGAAAGGGACCGAACGGGAAGTCTATGAGAGTGTGACAGTTGAGATCAATTGTGGGTGATGTTCAGTCTACATGAAAACCAAAATCCCTACTACTAATCAGTAATCAAAATACCGCTGAACAAGTTACTGATTTCTGTGATTGCAACTGGGAGAGAAGTTCTAGTCGAGGGGTCATCGATTGCAGTTAACAGATAGTAACTGTGTCTCCTATCGAGGCGATCGGGAAACTTGATCATTAATCACAACCGAAAGTGATCGAGCTTTCACATGCGGTGATAATTCGGTCGTGTTTAATTTCAGGTCATTGGCGCAATGGTCAACACGGTTGCCTCATGAAAAGCGTGGTCAGAGTTCTAGTCCCGGTCGTGGCAAAGATGCACTACTGACGATCTGCTCTAATGAGAACGAAACTCGAGTCTAGTGCTTCTTTTCGAAAGAGGCTGACTGGAAAGTCTATGGAAATGAAGGAGCTGTGATCAATTGTGGGTGATGTTCAATCTGTATGAGTTGTATATAATAAGAGCGGCGCCAAAACAGAGTCATGGTTTATTGATTGGTAATGAACCCTAAATTGGCGAATCAGAATTGACTTTAATAATGAGATGGCTCAAGGCGACGGTGACAGTTTCACTAAAGTTTGACTACGCAAGGTTACAAAGTTGAATGTTTAACCGTTACAGTATGAAGTGCCTTTTTTCACGTGCCGCACCAGGTCGCGAGTGAGACGTACACCGTTAGTTCGTTCTAGTCTAGAAGGAAACATTGTCTGTCGTGACTCATAGACAGGCCTCGTAATCGTTGAAAAAACTCAGGCCTTAATGTTTCTGAGACAGATTGGGTGAAAATTTTGTCTGATTGCAAAAGTCGTGACTAACTGTAGGCGGTATTTCATTTATATCAAACAATATGTCAAACGACACAATACATCCCACAAACAGTTCAGTTATTTATGATTTCAACTCGTGAGTTAATCGACTAGTGTCAAAAAGAAACTTATTCCTTTCAAAAAGATCAGACAACCTGATGACTACTAGCAAGTTAAACTGACTGAGCGTTTAGCACGAATGATTTGATCATGTATATTTGAGGTAAACGACACAGTGGTCACTAAAATTGTATTCTGAAAATGTGTATGGGAATCCAACGACCGATCGTAACAGGGTTATGCGCCACTATTGAGCCCCAGTGGGAACAAAACTTAAGTCTAGTTGATTGTTTTTGAAGCTTGCTATTAGAAAGCCTATGCGAACGCAAAAGCTGCGAGCAAACTTAAGCGATATTTCAAGTACACTACAAATACCATTCAAATAATACTCCAGATATCATCGATCAGGCGAGCAATATTACAAGTCTCCCAAATACGCTAGATTAAATTCAACCGAATTTAAGTGATACTTTTCCACAAGTCGTGAGTTCGAGCCCTAGGCGTGCGTGGTACTGGTGAGACCCCACTAGGTAGGAATAGTCATTAACTATCTCGATTATGTTTATCAGGACCAAATGATTGCAATAGTGTGCATATGGCTAGTTTGTTTTTAATGTGCTACTAACTCACGACCCAATACATTTTTCGGCTAACCAGAAGGCAAAACGGTTCTGTCATTATGAGTAGAAAACTTTTCTCCGATGTAACACAAACTTCTTTAGTATATACTTTGAGTAGTTTTACTCTCGGAAACTGTTTCCCGAAAACCAAAGATAATGTTAACACTTTTAAATACAATATTCATGTTAAGAAAGTTTTATAAGGCAACATAGTTAGATTCCAAACAGTACAACACACAGAAGTCTACGGAAAACCATACGTATGAAAATGTCCGACGAAACTGACTTCCAATAGATTTATCTGCCGAGAAGGCAGCCAGACAGTGCTACAAAAAACCAGACCAGAGAACTGCATAGATAGCAAATTATAAATCTGTTGTTTAAATCAACCCATAATTTGTACAAAAGGGAACTAACCAGACTGTAGGTGGGAAGCTTACCGGGGAACTTAAGACAAAACAAACATCTTTGTTTGTTCCTAATGAAACGAATCCCCTAACCACAGTAATTGCGCTGAAAAACAGTCACCGAACTCACCGGGTTCTGCCTGTGCATTGCATCCTCAAGGGCTTGTTTCAGCTTTTGCATATGATAGGACGGGGCAGCATAGTGGCTTACTTGTCTGTACAGTTTCCGAAGCACCTGAATGAAAAAGGGTTCACGAACAAGAGTGACAGAAAAACCGCAATATCGATTTTTTGTTTCCCACCTACATATCTGAACGTGTTAGCATTTATCTGAACAAATTAATACAAAAGGTACGTGTAGCATGTATTCAGTGAGCAACATTGCAAAGTGCCATGATTTGTGTAAGTTAATATCGTGCAATATTTCAATACTTTTCTTTTCTTAGGTAGTATTAGCATATGTTGGAGATGAACGCTGTTTTTCGGGTGTACATATGAAAACTAAAGTTGGCTCAGCATGTACATGAGTGGCGACAACCACTGAGTCGTGGAGACCAAAGCCTAATAGTGTCGTCCCATACTGTGTGACACCAGTTCCGTCCACATCCATACACTACGTATCCGGTACAAACTTGAGGGAGTACAACCAGAGAGCGCCTGAACAGAGACTTTTGTATCCAAACTGACCCAGACGGGCCAAGTATGTACATACAATTACGGTATATTATTATCCAATTTACAACTTAGACATAAGCTAGCTCTGGAAAAGGGTTGAGTGAAGTTATACAAAACCGATCTCATATACAGAACAATATAACTAATATGAAAATATGCTTAAAAATCAATAAGATAATGTGGACGTGCATTTGCATAAATAAAGTTCTTCGCTGATCTCTAGTGAGGTTATAAACTGGGTACCTTCGTAGACATTCCAAAGATACCCCACTCAAATGCTCTGAATGTCAAGGATACTGTTAACCAATGTGTACTGTGAGCATCACTCCGGCTGTTATCACCAGTAGCTCACCAAAAGCAGTGTGCTAAGACATCCAGAAGAAAAAATGTGCTTGCTCAAAGGAACACTGACCTTTATCCTACAAAGGCACGAATCGGTGGTAACGTCATGTCAACGCTTCATCCCTGTCCTGAAGGTTTTATAACTGGCCTCAAAGGAATCGCACGTCAGTTACATAAACGTTGATGATATTTTTGTCCCATTCTTGACTAAAACAAACGAATACGGAAACGTTTTCTCCTATCAACCCTATCGGCGTGTGATTTTTCAAATCACATTGTTCCACATATGAGTTCTTGTTGATATTCATTTATTTCCAACACATCAGTACATATTTTGCTTCCTAGTATCTGCTCCATTTTGACACATGAGAGGGGGCTGACCTATGAACTTAAAAGAAATCAGTTGCTGTCCAGTGAAAGCCCTTATGCTGTGAATAGTTCTTTGGTATTCAATATCTCACTTTTGAAGAAACTAACCCCCCAGGACCGTACATCATTTATTTGCGGAGGATTGAAATGGGCACAACACTTAAAAAAAGAATCGGTGCCGCAGTATTATCGGATAAAATCCAGCCCGGTCAATCACCGACAGTAGGGTGGGTCAGTAAAATGCATAACGCTTCACGCGAACATTTCTCACACAAGCATGATTAGTTGGTCCTACCTGACATGAAGTTAATGTTGCAGTAGTCAATAGGGTTTATCCATGACAGCGGGATTAGAATTCAAACCCAGGGAGATACACTACTGATCACTCCTAACAAGATCGAAACATGAGTATAAATCTCCTATTCGATGGAGTCTGACTCGAAAGTCTATGGGACTACGAAAGCTGCAATCAACTATGAGTGACGTTCAACTTCAGTCAATACAAATCTTCACAAATGCGGTATGTGCCTGATGAGATACAAAAAAATTCATTAGGCAGTAAATCGCTCAGCTTGTTGTTTCTGAGTGCTGTTTACACATTCTCAAAATATCACTTTGACAAGCAGAAAATGTTCTAGACTCGTGATCCAACGTTTGTGAAATGTGGGTAGGGAATTGTGAATGATACAAATATGAATGAAGCATTCATAGTTGTGTTGGCTTGTAAACAACACATATCAATTTGTGAAGAAGGACACTGTTAGGACGCCCACCCTGTGACCATCCCAGGGCGCCTCCGTCGTGTGAAAGAAGAAAAAAACCACTTGACTCAGTCCGAACTAGCGGAACTGTTCAAATCGGTTGAGACTTTTTATACCGCTAGGCACATGTGCGATCCTAACTCTTTCTCATGATGTGGTGGGAATGTGTGGACAATATGTGCCCTATAAATACCTTGTACTTGTCGCCCTAGCCGCACCTCGTTTTGGAGCGGAAGAAAAGTCTATATTTTGAACGCAACTTTTGGTTTGCCTTGGGAGAGAATACAGGACAGTCGCGGTACTATTTCGCGTTGATCATTACCAAGGTGTAGAATTCGAATTCTGTCAAGCGCAATACGACAGCTAGGACGAACCAGCGTACCGTTTAGAAGGATTTACAACAGACACTTCCTTATTTCCAAAATGAAATAAGGGTGTATCAAATAAGCAAAAATGGTGTTTTGTGATCATATTTTAGTGACTGGTGTTGGTCGATCAAAGGTTGACGGAAAAGGTAGGCAAAAGAGTAAATCGAAAGATTGTAAGACCAAGGGGGTGAGGAATGAACAAAGATAATCACGTATACATATAAGTTTGATTTTAGCAAGTTGGATGATACTTCAGTATTATTGTAAGCGCATTCATATTTTGGCGGTTCTTAAGAAATTTGAAACAATGGGTTCCCCTATTCGATTATTCAACAAAGCAAAAAACAAGTGTTACATAGTTTTAACATTTTGTTCGTTCCGTTCAGAAGCATAAATAAAACTAGACTTCATGTAAAAAAATTCACGGAAACATAAACAGCAGTTAGAAAGTCACGTACCAATAGGACGCGAAACGTGTTCGCTTAATTGCTGCCTTGCATCCCAAGGTCAACAGGCGCGTAAAAGCTCATGTAATCCTTGCAGGGAATCTTCGTTCAGGACACTTATGACTCTAAGGCACCCTTAATCTAACTAATCAATAAGGCAACAGGACAAACACTGTGAGATGTTACCACTTCGTTTATTTCCGTCGGTCACGTAAATCTATAACCGTCCGTTCCTAAGAAGTGAAGTTGTGTTATTCTTTTTGTCACACTCATATGGATCGGATTCCAAGAGGCTAAAATGCACGAATTCTCAAAAAAATAGCACCTCCACCGAGGATAAACTTTTGTGACCTCCTGAAGGTGTTTGTTGTTAGAACAGACGCTGGTTTGGTGAACGTACTTATCCGATTACTCTAAAGAAATACTCACAAATAAACTTCAAAGCGTTCTCTTAACTTACTGCGTTTAACTCCGTCGTGTCATGACCCGCTGTGGCATAAACTTCGTATTTGGTTGTAGCTAAAATAGTAGTTTTCTTCTCCAGAAATGCTTCATATTGACTTAGATTTTTGTGCAAGTCGCCCGGGGACTAGGTGAAGTAAATTTTGAGAAACGCAAAGATTAGTTGGACTGCTATAGACTCATGGGGAGGATGGTGCTTCTGTAGTTCATAGGTGAGAAACAGTAGCATGTTTAGCCAAATGTCAGTTCTGACAAAATTTCAAAGTTCAGTCACTGTAATTGGCAAAAAGACAGTGAAATAGTTGACGAAAGGGGTGGATGGGCCTAACAACCTGGAAGAAAAACGGTTAAAAATTATTCCTATCTATAAAGCCATACTCAAATCAACGTGGATCACTTGTGAACAGGTTTAATGTCAAGTACTGTTAGTTTTCTTTCAAGAATTCAGAACAACCTTAAACAAATTGCTCATCACTACAAATCTGTATTTCGTGTGGGTAAAAGTGCGAGGGTGGTTGAAAAAACGGATCCGCTCTTAATGCAAAGAAGTATCTCAAAATAGCTGTATAAAAATGGTGCACTATCTGAACAGGTGGATTATTGATAATGAAACATATACAATGGGCCGTCAATACTGAGAGAAACGGATCCCGCGGAACGAACAGCTACAATAAAAAATATTAACTAAATGGAATAGGTCGCACGTGACGAATAAGTATGGCCCAAGCGAATTAGAGTGGGGGTGCTCAATACCGGCGAATTTACGACACTACTTGGACGATAAACGCTGAATGACTTCTCACTACACACGTTGAAAGCTGAGTTAGACAGTAACACTAGGAAACTAATTTGGAAATGAGATCAATTCCAAGTGAAAGTTTTTCCATCTTTCGGGAGGTGCTTCCACATTCTTGCGTGAATAAACAAGTCTACGTGAGGAACCTACAAGTGCATGGACTAAGTTTGCAAAATGGGCAAGCCGCCTGGTATATACGTACATAATAGTATACGCGCCCCATTTATAAATATTTTTTCTACAGTCCAGTTCGGGTGCATGGAGGCGTGCTGTATTCTCCAGCTTTAGGCCGCATTCATGCTTAGTATAATTTGGACGACTTTTCCACCAGACATGTTACGACTTGATGGACTAATAAACCAATACAAATAGATGAATTTTTTTTTTATAGAAGTTCAAAGAGAAACAACCATAACTTCACGGAATCAGATTCGTCACCGAAAGCAACACAGTGCTATTTTCAACCAGAGAGATGTACAGTCAATCAGGTTCTAACTTTCGTTAGTCAGAAACTGAATAATTTCGAAAACCCGAGGCTCTGCTATCACTTTGTGAATTCTTCCAACGGTCAACAGGCACAATCTTCGTCACAATGTAGAATATCCTATCCAAGTTGAAGGCTGTGAAGTGTATGTTGTCGAACTATTGTATGGCGGGCTCACTCAGAAATACAGATCATTTGGTAGAGATAGGGACGGTCGAATAGTGGTACACTCATACATCTTTGGCGCGAACAGTTTACTGCTAGATGGCTTTTGGATGTCACACGTGGCGAAGATTTGCGAACGTATAGCGTGACTACATTACGCTCGTGCGCACTCAGTAGGCAAAGGTATTGCAACACAGGTAAGTAATATCACCAACGGTTTCTAGCGGTCATTTTCCAACAATAGAGTTCGGGTCAGAATCAACCGATTTTTGTGATAACAGTGCGAAAATGAGAAGAACACACCATACAGACTAGTCATATCCAAGAATCCATTCTACATGCTACACAGTTTGTTTGCAGAATAAGAGAGTAGTGCAATGCTATCTGTACACTAAATAACGGTTAGCTTCCTACCTGGTATAAACCCTTCTTTGAGGTTCCCAGAACCTCTAGTTGCTCATTCCAGAATATAATGTGCAACGTGATTGAAAAGAAGCAATGAGAACTGATACTTTGTTTAATGCCGCTTGATGTAACGAACGCTCGAACAAGCTTACCGAAAAATGCTCATTTAATATCAATAACGAGCACACGTATAGGGCAAAAGATTTATACTCGTAAACGGGCAAATTACAGGATGAAGGTAGACACAAAGAACCTGACTAGTAACAGAACCAAAAAGCATTATGCATATGTGGTGAAAATCTACTCGAGTTACCGCTTATCCAAACTCCGATACAACAGAAAACCTAACAGGGGGCCAATACAAACGGTGCGTTAAAGATACTACATCAGGATAGGACTAACAGCCTCAATGTTACGTCTTCCGTTATTTGCTCATTTCTTTGTTCTGTATTGCACCA
This sequence comes from Paragonimus heterotremus, assembly GCA_013368495.1. Taxonomy (NCBI): domain Eukaryota; kingdom Metazoa; phylum Platyhelminthes; class Trematoda; order Plagiorchiida; family Troglotrematidae; genus Paragonimus; species Paragonimus heterotremus. Next base: position 25,738 of record LUCH01000768.1, read on the forward strand.
ATTAACGTGCAGTTTGTGATTTTGCATATGTCAGTACGATCAATCAACGACAGACTGGTATTTCCTTGATACTGTTGTACATCCATAAATTTGGCTTTTTGTTTCGTGAATAAGAACTGTATACTGCAATCAGTACAAGGTTTTCCTTTCATTCCTCGCGTAGGAGATTTCAATCCGAGTACGATTTCTAGGGCTATTCGAAGTCCCTAATTCCGTGTATTACAGTATACCTGTCCATGAGAGTCCAATGGTCGAATAACCCAGTTCGACCCAAGACTTAACCATCAGTTATATGCAGCATCATTGGTCAGATACATTGTCCACCTCTATGGTGTATGAGGAATTAGTAATACACCGTTGGGTTACAAGCAAACACTCCTACATTTTGGTAGTGTAGCTGTTCAGACAGGCATGTTCAATGTCCAGTCTACAGTCACTTTCACATAAACACCATTGTCCCACGGGAATTGCTCATGTAGAAACGATACACATTCTTTCCAACTTATTCAACCGAACGTTCTTTCAATTGGCAACAGCCTTACAGCTACTACCACTATGACATTTTCTCTCATTTGTGCTGCTGTATTTTCATATATAGTGACGTCAATGCCACCTCTGGGAAGCTTAAAGATAAACTCCGGTAATTTTCAACCAGGTGCGAACAGAAATAATGATATTAGCTATCTATATGCACTGAAAAGCTATGGCGAACCTATTGGAAATTAGTGTTTGGTCAGGCCAAAGCTTCGGCCCAGCAGCCATCATGCCCTATAGTGTTCAGCATTTGGTTAACCTCGATAGATGGCCCTTCTCCCTTATCAGTCTACCCCATTCAACCTAGTCAGGAGGTGGGGAAACATACTTATGAATTAGCGTACCTTTTGGCTATCGACCGTTCGCCTAAGATTGTGGTTACATTAAAATCCCATAAGGGTGTATTACAAGCTTAATAATTGGAAGCGCAGTTGAACTACAACACTCACATCAGACTGAACTAACCAAAGGTTCTATCCGATATGATTAACCCTCTCATTTTGTATCTTTCTGAAAACAATTTCATATCGTCGAATAGATTCAGTTCACCAGTAACGATAGAAGACATACGTCGCGAGATGTTAACATTTCGTTTACTCTCTTCAGTCACGAACGTAAAACATTGGAATATATAGGACATGCGGATGGCATTTCACTTATTAGACGACAGGATGACTCACTACAACGCTCAGTACACCGTAAGGCTACTTGAAGCGGTCAGTATTTACAGTTTT